>PVHY01032217.1:0-12039 GCA_004024945.1 Uropsilus gracilis
CTCCCGTCTGTGGGGGACGGTAGGCGCCCCATGACAATTAAAGGCAAAGAAGTGCATAGACAGGTCCACGGTGACATCTCCACCGTTCACTGCGAGCAGAGCCCCAGCCTCCCCAAGAAGGCGATTTTTGCCCTCTTTGCCAAGACCCCGCCTCATCTCTCCTGGAAACAAGCTTGTTCCTTGGGCTTCAGCTTGTGAAAATGACTGGTTGGAAAGATGCAAAGGTTTGAATGTCTTTTTTCCCCTAAGATCGACATGTTGTGATGGGGACCGCAAAGCTTCATGCGTGGGCCTTCAGGGGCAAGGCGATTCCACACGCTAATAGCAGGTAGATGCGCGCATGTCAAGCGCTTATTGAAGGGCCGTTGGGGAAACAGATAGGAATCACCATTGCCTTTGTCACACACGCGGGTGTTGTGACAGCAAGCTCTGAAGCACAGGAAGAAGGCAGAAACATAATTCAAAAGCAGAAGGAAAAAATCACTATTTTGTGAAATATGCAAAAAGTGAGAGGATGCAAACAGAATGTTTACGGATTTTGAATCTTTTCAAAACCAAAACAATTTTAAAAGAAAAATTTGTAAACTTTGTCAGTAACCTTGACCATATCATGTTCAAACGACCCTTCTGAGCTCATTAACAGGACAGGAAAATGAAAACGCAAAAAAGGAGGTCCTCATCAAGCAATATTTATCTGAGGCTTCCAAAAAGTCAGCAATCTTCATTTCAGGGATGTATTGTTTTCTGCCAAATGTGGATACCTGTGCATACCATGTTGCATTTGTCTCCAAAAAGAGAAGTGGTTAAGAGGCAATGAACTTCAGACTTGGTGGTTCCACTGTGATACCTCCATATTTACAGGAAGCCTCTATAGGATCTTCACATCTTAAGAGTGGTGGGGAACAGGGCTCATTCAGCTCCCACCCCTGACCCAAACTGAGCTCTGCTGGAGAGAGCACAAAAATGAAGACAAAAACCTAAAGCACCCCCATTTCCTTTCTTTTTCTTCCAAAATAAATAAACAACTCATGTATATTCACCCATTACCCAAAGCAAGAAAGAAGTGGTATGGAAATGAATATATTAATCAGGCCCCACTCAAAGACAGACTTCCATCATTGGTTTGAGACTATAATTTGGGTGCTGTGATTTTCAAAGTCAGTGGAATACTAAACAGAAGCATGTCAGCTGGTATGGAGTGGATCCCCAAAATAACACTGCTGGGAAAGGATCATTTGATAAACTCTGCCTAAAGAGCTTCAAGATACATAATGGGTTTCTTTCTTTCTTTTTTTTTTTTTTTTACAACAAACTTGGCAGAATTTTTCTCCAGTTTCCAGCTTTCCAAGTATGATATTTTTATTCCAAGATGCTCTTCAAGTTACAAAATGAGCTCACTGCAACCTCTCCCCCACACTGAACTGTCTCAATTTCATTTTGCAGTTAATTTTAAGCCTGTGATTGATGACTTCTTTAGTGCTGAGTCACTGGAATAAAAGTGGCCATGTTTTCTGTTCGATGTGGACAAAACGGGAAATGGACCCAGCATGCCATCCACACTCCATGTATCCCTTAAGAGACTAGAAACTATACACACTGCAGCTAGAAGAACCTCTATGCCCCCAAGCATGATTATACTCTTGTAGGTGTTTCTTGGCAACAGCAAAAGGGAGTCAGGTTTTTTTTTTTTAAGTTAAATATTTAGTCTCCAGGTAGACTAAATGTGCTATGAATTCAGCATCTGATTCCAAAGGTCTTAGCACTGCACATTCTCCCCCAAACCTGAGAGCAAGAAGTCTTCTGCAGGGCCTTGCTGACAGCTTGATTAATGACTCAGAATAGGCCAGAGCCTGGTGTGGGCTGGGAGGGCTGAAGAAGATGGAAAAGCCTTGCTTGCTGGAAAAATAGTTGCTAGATGCGGGTCTGTGTCCTCCACCCCCTCTGAAAAGTCACATGTTGAAGTCCTCACCTCCAGTACCTTAGGATGGATGGCCGCGTTTGGAGGCAGAGACTTACAGGAGTAATTAAGATTGAACGAGGTCACTAGAGCAGACCAGTGATGTGTAAAGGATTAAGACACGCATGGAGGAAAGGCTGCATGCAGACACAGGGAGGAGACAGCCACCTACACGCCAAGCGGAGACCACCAACGCAACTGCCCTTGATCTTGGACCCCAGCCTCCAGAACTGTGAGAAATCAATTTCTGTTGCATCAGTTGCCTGGACTATGGTGTTTTGTTACCGAGACACAAGAAAGCAACTATAACAGTGACCTCCCTTTACCTCAGGCTCTGGATGCCGAAGCTGGCTCTCCCTCCTTGTGCACCGCTCATGAGTGAAATGGAATGTGTTCTTATATAGAGTCAAGGCTGGGAGACATTTGAACTTGAGCCTAAGCATTCCATCTGAACCTGGCCACCTAGGGTCTCTGTGAAACATGTCATCTTTCCCTCACCTCCACCCCCTCCCTCAGCCCCCACCAAAGTTCCACAAGGTGTACAAGCTCCAGGAATGAGAAAAGCCAATGACCTTCCGAATGGCGGACACACACCCCGCTCAACACACAGCAGGCTTTTAGATCCTTTCTCAAGAAGATGCAATCGGAGCAGAAATTTGAAGTGATGGTGGAGTGTGTGGCCCCGCACACAGGCAGTGCTCCCCAAAGCGTGTTCCCCTTGCCCCTGGCTGGCACCCTCACCCACGTGGGTCCCAAAACGTGGACTGGGGGCCTTTCATCTGTTCTCCTGGACAGTGGGTGGGCAGCAGCAGCAAGAGAAGTGAGGGGTTCTGAGAGCTGGTCACGCCATCCTCCCTCTCCCCACTCTTCTTCAGGCCCGTGGAGCATCCAAAGCCACTGTGATCCGGCGATCTGGCTGCAGACTGGTGATGAGGGGCAAGGACACAGCCCTCCACGCTGTGTAAGTAACGCTGGGGGCGGGGGTCACTGCCCTCCCTGGCCTGGCTCCTCCTATACCTTACAGGTGTGATGAGGGAACCCACCCCCGGGCTGCAAGGGGGAGAAACTGAGGTGCTCCCGCTCAGTGCTCGGTCTGGGCCACGTGGGGACCAGCGCAGGAGCCCGGAGCTCTGGTCAGTCCTCCGTGTCTGAGCTGCCCTTCGGGGCTCGCCCGGGCTCAGGCCTGTCTCCGGCACAAGCACCGCGGCAGGACCAATTCCCGCTGCATGCAGAGCCAGCAGCGTACCCCGAGGGAGACTGAGGCACCGGCGGTCACGCCCACCCGCCCCGCCCCCGCGGAAACGGCACGTGACACCAGGACTGGGGCATCCGGGCCATGGAGCGACCCCTGGCACGTCTGTCCTGCTGACCAATGCAGGGGCGCGTCCTCCCGAAGCGGGTCCTGCGAGGCCGCCAGAGAAAGCCCAGCGAGGTACCGGCGTAGCCGGCCTGGCCTGTCCGGCGCTGCAGCCCCCGGCCCAGGGTGCTGAGTTCTGACTCTCAGGCAGGGATCCTGACTCAGCACGGCTGCAGGGGGTGGGGGTGGGGGGTCCTGGGCAGAGTCTCCACAGCCTCCCAGGGCCTCCCCGCAGATGGGGAGAAGCGCTGGCCCAGTGGCCAGTGGGCTCTGAGCCAGGACTGACCGCCACGTCCAAGTCCTGGGCCCGTGGCTGACCAGGGTGTGTGGGGCCTCCAGGGAAGGCCCTGACTCAGCGCCCATAGCTGGGCCCACCCCCGCCTGCGGGGCCAACCCAGCCTCTCCTTGGTCTGTGGCTCAGTCTCCCCACCAGGCAAATGGGTAGATCGACCTCCGCAGTGACGTCAGAGGACGTGCACAGAGCGTGAGGTCAGGGGAGCTGGGTTCATGGGGGAGCTGGCAGTGCAGATGGGCGTGCTGACCCCCGGGGAGCCGCTGCTGGGGTGGCTTTTATTCGCTCGCTGGCGGAATCAAGTTCATCTATCATGGCAGTGGCTAGCGGAGCCGCTGCTGTTTCTGCCCACTTGGCTCCAGCCACCCCTCCCCAGAGCAGTCCAGGTCTTCCACGGGCAGCCTCTCTTGCCATGTCCAGGGCCGATGCCCCTCCCAGGGACTGGGGACCCAGCTCTGACCCATCGGACAGCACCTTTCCCCACCGTAGCCACTGACCTGGGGTGGACCGTGATTCAGCCGCGCGGGCGGGAGAAGGCCCTCGGGCAGGGCTGCCGGGCTGCTCCCAGCAAGCTGGCGTCGCAGGTAGGAGATGCAGAAGGAGCAACTCCAGAGTCACCATTTTACCATTTCATGGGTCATGGCGGTCAGGCACACAGACCCAGCGGAGCAGCGGGGTTCAGCTGAGCACCCCAAAGTCTGTTCCGCAGCCAGGAACAATCAACAGCCAGGCGTGTTCTGACAGCCAGGAGGGGACATTGTCCGGCATTATCTCCCTTCCATCTGGGACTCGCGGCTGGCTCTCAGCGGCCTTCAGCCAGTCAGTCAGTGCGCCTGGGCGCCTACTGGGGTCCCCTCCCTGTGGCCAGACCCCTGAACCGCAAGGCAGCCCCAGGACACCCACTTGGCCAGGCAGGGGGTACACTGCTCGTGCACTTCCAGCTCGCCTTTTTGCAGTCAAGGTCGGAAGAAAGAGCCGAGTTCCCCGTCCTTGGTTGTTTTTCACACCTCCGATTAGCCCTTGACATCCTCTCTGCGGCCACACGCCTCTGGGTGACTCTCCCTGCCGAAGGCGGCTTTTTCCAAGTGACAACAGAGTCGGCACTTTTCACAACTCCAGCCTCTGCTGGCTCCATTGAATTTTTTTTTCTAATCCTCTAACTTCTTTGTTGCTTTCGGTTCTAGGTGAAGCGGAGCAACCTCCTTCTCTCTCTCTCCACTGCGCATCTTAGCAGTGAATTACGCCTCCAGGTAAGCGCTTCGCATCTTCAGTGTTAATTGTGCTTCTGCTCACACACACCTTGCAAGATTTCAAGGTCTTTGACGGGATTTCCGCAGTCACAAAGCCAGCTATGGTGGGTTTGCGGAGCTGCAGCTCCTAGTCCAGGGCGACTTCCCTGCAAAGGCAACAATACGGTGAACTGCTGCCCCTGCAGGCATGAGACTCTCACCCCTGGCCCCATCCTCCATCCCAGAGACCCGCCCAGGTGAGGGGCGAGGGCCGAAGGAGGCCAGCTCAGGGAGCCAAGCTGCAAAGCAAAGCAAAAGCCACGCTGCCTTTTCTGGTCTCCAGACCCACAAGGTGTCGTGCTCACTCCCCCTTGTTGAGCTCCAGCCCATCACAAGTCTGTCCCAATCCCAGAACAAAGGGTGCAGGGTCTCTGCTCCATGGAGCAACATCAAGGTGAGCATCGGTTGGGGGTGTTGCTGTAGTTATTTTTAAAGAAATGAGCTGCCCCAGCTGGTACCCCAAAATGAAAGAGCCTCCCCACAAATTAAACCCACCCAATGATGCCATGGGTTGGAGAGAGGGGCCTGATTCAGACGTCCCCTGGCCCCAGCCAGGTGACTGAATCGGTGACTCCCGCATAGCCAACAATTCCTCATTCCCCTGGGGAACTAGATTATAGCCATTTGCCATGAAAAGAGGAGACGATACCTCTCTCCAGTAGCTAAAGCAGTAGCTAAAGCATGTAACCTGGAGCCAGAAGACCTGAGTTTGAATCCTGAGGCTTCGTCTTCAAGCTAGTTAGCCTTGAAGATAAACTCTCAGGGGTCCGGTTCCTGTTCCCTGACTCAGAGAAGCCATCAACCTACAGGCAGAATCAGGCAAAGATTTATTTATCAAAGCATAACAGAGAAGACTGATAGATTGAACTTCTATACAGTTCAGAGCATCTATTCATCAAAAACACCATTAAGAAAGTGAAAGGGAGTGAAAGGCACCTCACAGCAAGAAGATATTTGCAATATTTATACCTGACAATGGAGTGTGCCTAAAATACATACAGAATTCCTACAGACCAATCAGAAAAAGGGGGCCTAATGAACAACGAGCAAAGGATTTCAGCAGATTTTAACAAAAGAGATCTGAGTACCCCGTAAACATGCCCCCCAAATATGCTTCATATCAAGATCATAATGGAAATGCAAATGAAAGCACAGTGAACATTACCACACACCCATTAAAGGCAGAAATGATAAAAAACAGTCCATATTGCATGGTAGCACTTTCCTAGGCCATTGTCAAGGGTGAAAATTGCTCCCAACCCCAGGGAAAATGTTTACAATGCTTATTCCTGCTAAATAAACACCCCCCTCCTGCCCCTGACCCTCCTGTCTGGGAAAACTGCCCCCCAGAAATGAACACTGATTACCACCAAGAGAGGTAGTCTTGTTCACAGCCTTTGTATTCCTAATAAAAACGATTTTAGCAAATATCCACCAGCAGTAGAATGGGTAAATAAATTCAGGTCTGCTCACACACAGGGTAGAGTGAAGGAAAAAGAATCCCTTGCTATTAGAACTGCTCAGATACGCAGACAGACACACTTGGGCTAAAGAGATAAAAAGCCAGCTGCAGAAAACTAAATATGGTATGAGCTCGTTGATATGAAATCCAGAAACAAGCCAAATACATCCATGATGATAGAAACCAGAACAGTGGTGAACTCTGAGTGTCTTTTGGACCTGAAGGGGTTCAAGGGAGCCCCCTGCTTCCTGGAAAGACCTAGACTTTGCTTGGGGCCATTAACAGGGTGTGTTTATATGGGAAAAAATTACTGCACTTACATTTCAAAATTGTTGGTAGTAACAAAGTGTGATCGTTCATTCAGCAAAGGGAAAATACTGTTAGTGGGGACACAGCTGCTAAGAGGATCCTGGGGTGAAGAAGGCCACACAGATGGAAAACTAGGGGCCCCTCAAACCCTGCACAGTGACAAGGATATGGTCATTCTGATTTTGTTCGGAAAACAAAAGGAACATCAGAGAGACAAAGGGACCAACATCTTGGAGACCAAGAGACCCAAGGGGCCAACTTGAAAACCTGGGATTCCCCTTCAAGCTCCCCAAATGTAGTTAGGTGGGTTTTTATGCTGTCCTGTATCTGTGCTGTAATTAACAAACTTCAAGGTCACTAGGAAATAAAATCATATATTTATAATTAATAAGATTAAGGTTTATTTTTAAAAAAGAAGAACAGCTCGCAGAGGGTCCTGCATGTGGTTTCAAGCCCGCCTGGAATGGACCACAGGTGACCGTCTCCTGCAGGCTGTTCTAGGCGCGC
Organism: Uropsilus gracilis; assembly: GCA_004024945.1. NCBI lineage: Eukaryota > Metazoa > Chordata > Mammalia > Eulipotyphla > Talpidae > Uropsilus > Uropsilus gracilis. The sequence goes on from PVHY01032217.1 coordinate 7,174, forward strand.
TCCCCGTCCCCCCCCCCAGCCCCACTTTTTCCAGTCAGGCTGTACCATGGCAGAATATGGAGTTGGTATCGCAAAGGCAGAAGCCTGGCACTGACTCTCTCTCAGAGGCTCCCTGAGCCTGCAATCTGTTCATAGGTGCAAAGGTCAGGGGCCCGGAGGGGCTGGTTCAGGCTGGGTGAAAGTGGCATGTTGGCGCACCCCCTTCTCCAGACAGCCACGTTTTATCCACACTCCACAGCTGAAGTCCCAGGACAGGTGTCCTCAGATGTGGTGGGAGGAATCGGCAGGACTATCTGATCCCATTTGGGACAGTGGGGCCTCCTTACTGTACCAGGTGGAGAAGTAAGTCCTGCACCTTTTTCATGACTATGAGCTGAACTGCAGAGTCACCAATGAAGCAGGATGCCTCCTGGCAAACCATGTGCTGCCAATTTGTGCAAACACCAGCATCTCCAGTGTGGACAATCTGGACCTGCTGTGGGTGCAGTGATGCACTCCCAGTGCATTGTAGGGGCTGCAGATAGGTCGATGTACACTCAGGGGCCCTCAAGTGCCAAGGAGACACTGCTGTGTGCCACCCAGGCCATTCCCAGGTGCTGCTGTCTCCACAGTGGCCCGGGGTAGTGAACTCTGCCCTGCCCTCCTCAAGGCCAATTTCAGAGAGAAGCAGAGATACTGGAGCATTTGCTCGGCCTCCTCAGCCCTTTGGACAAAGGCTGTCTGGAGAGGATTGTTCTGCTCAGCAAGAAGAGGCAGACCCTCCTGCCTGCAGCAAGAAGGTGAGCTGCTCTGCCAGCCAACTGTCAAGCACTTTAAAAACATATCAGTGTTTCTTTCATTCCCCTAAGTCACACAGGCACATGAACCCCAGCGCACATGCATACCTACCTGCACATGGACCTGCACACACGCCCCAGCGCATCGGCACATACTTCAATACACATGCACAGCAACATGTGCACATGCTCCTGTAGGCACATGCACACACAAATGCACATGCACACGCCTGTGTGCAAATGCCCGCCTCTCGATGAGGACAATCCCAATCCCACTTCCTACCCACACACCTGGTAGTGGTTCCATCCATTCAGCTGCGGGGTGACAATCTGGACTGTGGACTAGCTTGCTTCTGAAAACTGACATGCCTTATAAAGGCGGAGTTTCTACACTGTTGGACAAAACTTGGAGACCAGGGGTTGCCCAGTGGGAAAGTCACCTGTAAAAGAAGTTTCTCACTCTCGGTCGGGGCCCAGAAGTCAGGGGGATGCACAGGGATGTTCCAGACAGAGGGAAGGTGACTGACCCAAGCAGAGAGCTTGCCCTGCCCAGCCCCCCAGCCTGACCTCAGCATCATGTATCCCAACAACCTTCAGGAATGAATTCTGGCCCCTCACCTGGGGGTTCCCCAAAGAGCTGCATTTCCAAAAATCGTTAGAACTTCGCCTGTTTGCTTTGTTGTTTTGGGTAAATAGAGGCACAGAATGGGAAATAAACTACCTTTAAAAGCATTGGGCCCTTGTGTTCCTAAGGCCACCTTGTCTCTGAATACAAGCCTGGAGCAGAAAGAGACAGTGACATCTGTGCACCTTCATCATCCTCTAGGTCAGGCTGCTAGGGGGAGCGTCTCTGTTCCGGGGCACAGCTCTCCGTCCCACTTTGGGGAACCTCCTTGTGGTTTTGCTGCCTGTGCACCATGATTACCAGGTGCCTTCCTGTCAGTGCTCCCGGCCCCTGCCCACAGAGTGACAGAGATGTGGCGCCCCCTCCCCCTCACAGAGGAGGAGCTGACCCCTCGCAAAGAAGCCTCAGGTCTAGGGACTAAGCGGCCAAGCCCAGCAGAGAAAACCTGGGAGCACCTTCCCCAGCCACCCGACCAGCAAAGGCGTGAGTCTCCCAGCATTCCCCTCGCAAGTCTCACAGCCAGAGCTGGCTCCACCCGGGGGCAGAGGCCCCGTATGTGCCATGGGGGTGTTCAGCGGACAAGCACATTCACCCCCCAGCTCCTAACCTTTGAGTCCTTCACAGTCTCAGCTTGTGCACCCGCTGCCACTGCCCAAGCAGATGGTTCTAGAAAGCCGGGTTCACTGTCTTAACACCACGTGTGTCCAAATAACACTTCTAAAGGACTGTTGTTCCAAAGGCGCTGTTTTGGAGAATGAGCCCTAAGTGAAGACTTCTTCCATCCTCTCCCATCCCTCCCCACTTTATTCCCATCCAGAATATTCCTCCAGCCACCGGGACCCAGATTTACACTCCAGGACCCCGAAGCAGCTCTAGCATGGACAGTGCAGAAATCACTAGGACAACTGCCCGATTTTCTGCGGACTGGAGACAATTCTCCTGCCCATCCCAAGCACCGCTCCACTAACAGACGGGCCAGCTGTCAGCACAGGCAGCCCCTCCGGGACGGGTGCTGGTCCAGCTTGGCTCCATCCATCACGCCAGCGCGGTCTCTCGGGCATCACAACCAAGCGGGCTCCTCGCCTCAAGGCTCTCCCGTTATCTCCCCGAAACAAATTTCCCCAAATTGACTGCAGAACCCCACTCCCGGGCTTGCCATCTTTTCTACAGAATATAAATTTCCAAAAGAATTTCTTACACTGGCCGCCAGCATTTTGCTTTTGCAGCAGTCAGACTACAAATGTCACCGTTTTCCAGACTTGCACGAGTCACCACCGAAAAGACCCGAGTTTAGAAGCAGAAGAGCTGGTACTGTCCGGGGCTAGAAAAGTGTGAACTGGGGGAAGCACCCACAGGGAGAAAGCACTTGTTCATTGTCACTGTAAGACATTCGCTTCCAGACACTCAGCCGAAACCATTGCTTGATCAAACGTTCAAACTATTGATGTGATGTTTTCTCGTCTCTGGCACTAGGGAATCAAACCTCGGGCCCACAGAGCGTGCAACGTGAAGGAGGGTTGCCAATCTATGGGGGAAGAAAGCCAACACAAGTGGCTGTGGCCCCTTGGCAGAACTACTAACACGATAGAGGAGAAGAGGGGGTCGTCTGTCCCTAGCAGGGAACCCTCACCGCCATCGGCTGGAGTTGGATTCCCAAAACCAGATATCTGAAGTATGTGGCACAGAACCAGCAACAAGTGACAGAAAGGATCCTGGAGAAGCCACCACACATCTGCCCGACAACAAGTTCCTGTTGGCTACCAGACGCAAGGTACGAGAAATGAATTGACGAGAAGAGATTGCCCAGCCACAGCTGGGGGTTAAATGGAGATACAGAAAGGGGTATGTATAGGGACACAGGGCTAGGGCCTGTTGAATTTTAAAGAAGACAAACAAAGTTGAGAGACAATTAACATTTTAAAGTTTAAGAGTAACTGAGGCAGAGGGAGTGCAGGCAGGTGGTCGCGCTGATTAGGAAAGCCAGTGGTGCCAGTGCGGTCTCAGAAGGTCATTTTAGTAAATCAGTCCCAAGTTTTTTAGGGATGGTTAACGAGAGAGGTTTCCCTTATCTCGTTTGGAATGACCCTTCTGGTTTGCAAATGGTGCACAGCAGTTCCCAACATGCTCGGCCTACCCATCTGCCTCAGCTACCCCTGGAGATCCGAGCAGCCTTGACTGTTTGCTGACCAGGAGCGGAAGTCCACACCCAGGAATAAAGGACAGAGTTCTAGAAAAAATAAAAGACCAGCGGGGCAAACATGGACTGACGGCTTGCAGCGAGAGGACCTGGAGTGACCAGAGCAGGGGAGGGAGGAAAGGAAAAGGGGTGTGGGTGGGGAATAAGGGGTACAATACAACCATGCAAACATGACCAATAGTGTGCGATGATTGCGCAATAAAATAAAAATAAAAGCAATAAATGAATTAAATAAAATGAAATGAATGAATAAACTATTATTAATATGTGAGTTTCAACTGCATGAAAACCCTGTTAGCGTGGGAAGTGCGCAGAGAGAGGGGACGCGAGTCCTTGAAGTGGGCAAACATTGGCGAGTTCACGCAGACGCCGAGACTCCCGTGGACCCCGAGGCGCGGGCAGGCAGCACAGGTCTGGTTGCCGGAGGGACGGCGGAGGGCAGCGGCGCGAGCGCTGACGGCTCTGACCTGATAAAGGCTGCTGCTAACCAGGAGGGGAGTCGCCCTGGGCAGGGGATGGGGAAGCCGCCACTTCCTGCAGGAGTCCCGCCGCGTGGACGCTGCACTCGGGGAGCCGCGTGTCCTGGAGGAGCCGCAGACACGGCTGTCCCTGGGCACGCCCTCGGAACCACAACCGGCCCCTCCGCGTCCGGCCGTGCGCAGGGCCATGCGCAGGGCTGTGCGATGCCCGTTGCCTCCGTCTCCCGCTCTGGCCGCCACAGCGTCCCCGATTCGCTGCAGTCGCACATGTGGTGAGGACAGCCGCCGCCGGCGGAGCGCAGAGGCCGCGCGGGGCAGGTCACCTGCGGGTGGCAGGAGGCTCGGGTCCCCACGGACCTGTTTGCGTGCAGCTGTGGCTCCGAGCTGTGAGCCCCCACGCCACAGCCAAAACGTGTGCCCGCGTGTCCTCTGCCCCAGCCTGGCCAGGCAGAGAGGACGGCCACGTGCAGGGGCCAGAGCGCCCGCTGGCCTGGCTGGTCACGGCCTGTCCGTGGCGGCAACAAGCAGACACGGAGCGAAGCAAATGGCACAGACAGAACTAAACGCGGTGGCAGCAAATCTGAGCGATTTGTGTCAGAAAAAGCCGAGGGTGCCAGCCAGGGCTCTGTCCCCCACAGGAACCCTAGGCCCAGCCAGGGCTCTGTCCCCCACAGGAACCCCGGGCCCAACATGCTCCTGGGCACAGAACAGCCCCAGAGGCAGGATCATGGGACCCCCAGTACCACTGGTGCTGAGGCTGAGAAGCCCTGGGAGGAAGCAGGAAGGTGG
>PVHY01032218.1:0-12047 GCA_004024945.1 Uropsilus gracilis
TCCCCTTTCCCTATTCTCCAGCCACACTCCTTAAATCCCCTCTCTGTCCTCAAGAGAAGCCTTGGCTTCCCTTCTCCAAGTCTCTACCCACCAGGGCACAATGGCTGCCATTTTAATGCAGCACCACCATGCTGAGGGCCACAGGCCCCCAGTTTCACCAAGCACCCCTCTCAGTCTCAACTCTGTACTTTGTATGATGTTGAGACCCTGACAGGTGCTATTGCCTTCAGGCAAACTTCTTTTACAGGCTAATCTCCATATACACAGGGTAGGTCACTCCATTTGCTCCCCCAAGCGCTGCTCCCACCTACAATTTTAGCGAAGGCTCAGGGCCCAAGGGTTCCCTCAATCATGGCTGCTCCCTCAACCTTCTCGAAGGTCACCCCTGAGTCTGTGTATCTTCTTGCTGACTTTTCTTTGTGCTTTTGCAGCAGACAAATAGTTTCTTTGTCTATTAAAGAGAAATAGTTTTTGCTGTTTCTGATGGGTTTTGACTTGGTTTTACATGAACTGTACATTTATTACTCAGAAGATTTTTTTTAATTCAAAATACACCTTAGAGATTTCTTTACATATAGATCCAACTCAGTCTTGTTTAATTACTCGATAAAACTCCATGCTATGAAGATGCTGTAATCCATTTTTTTTTTTTTGGAGACTAGGTCTCACTATGTTGCCCATGGAACCACAGACTTTTGTTGCCTGGGGTACCCTGGACTCAAGTGAGCCTCAGCCTCCCAGGTATCTGGGATTACAGGCGCATACCACCATGCCCAGCTATTTTTTTGAGACTAGGCCTTGCTATGTTGCCCCGGGGAGGGGGAGGGTCTCGAAAGCTCGGACTCAAGGGATTCCCAGTCTCAGCCTCCTGTCCTAGGCTGGGATTAAAGCCACATGCCATTGTGGCCGGCTTATAATCCATTTAGACTCTCAATGTTGAGGACCATCTAGGCTCCTTCTATCACAGAGGTAGCTGCAATGATCCTCTCCCTGTGGATATATGTGTTTCTTTATATCATTAAGTGTTTTTATTTATTACATCATTGTTCATTTTTGGACAGTCTTTTTTTTTTGAGACTAGGTCTTGCTGTTTTTTGCCCATGAAACTGCAGGCTCACGTTGCCCAGGGTACCACAGACTTAAGCAGTCCCTGGTCTCAGCTTCCCAAGTAGCTGGGATTACAGGCACACGCCACCATGCCCAGATATTTTTTTGGGACTAGGTCTCACTACATGCCCCTGGTGGGACTTGAACTGCAATCCCTGGTCCCCACCACGGCTTCCTAGGCTGCCACTTACAGGCATGCGCCACCATGCCCGGCCCATTTTTGGTCAGTCTTTTAATTCTCCCTCAAGTGTCAGCCCCGCAGCTTTCCCATGATATCACACACAGTCCCATGTGCCCTACCTTTCCCTGCTTTGACCCCTCTTTCCCCCCTCCCCTGTATATGTCTCAGATTGATGGTCAGTTTGCAAGTATTGTTTTCTCTCTGACCCTTTGTTCACTTTCTCCATATTCTGCATAGAAGTGAAACCATCATCCGATATTTATCTTTTTCCTTCTGGCCCATTTCACTTGGCATCATCTCTTCCAGCTTCAAACATGTTGCTGCAAATGACATGAGTTTATCTTTTTTGATCACTGTGTAGTATTCCATTGTGTATATACACCACATCTTCTTGTTCTACTCTTCTTGTTTGGGGCACTTAGTTTGTGGGCATGCCTTGGCTATTGTAAATAGTGCTGCAGTATGCATAGAAATCAGGTTTCGTTTCTAAAACTACTCTTTTTGTGTCCTTTGGGTAGATTCCCAGGAGCGGAATTGCTGGATCCTATGGTAGATCCACCTTTAGTACTCTGAGGAAACTCCACACAGCTTTCCGTAGTTCTGTGGACATAAATGCTTCTCAAGAGAAGCTCAGTCAGAAGAAAAGTTCTGGGCTCAGGGTGCACATGTGTCTAGTTCTAAAGGCCGCAGATAACTGTCCCACCCCCCAGAGCAACTGGACTAAAACATAACCCCAACACACAGAGCAGAATCCAGGCATCCCTCGTGTGTTTTTACTCATCTGATAGGAAACGAATGCTACTTCACTTAATTTTCATTCTCTTAAGATTAAGCAAGCTCAAGCATCTTTTTGAATAATGAATCTACAAGTCATTTGTCATGTCTCCTCTGTGAGTTGCCTATTTGTTTGTTTGTTTGCTTGCTTGCTTGTTTATTTGAGGCTAGGTCTCACTGTGTTGCCTAGCGTAGTCTCAAACCTATGGACTCAAGCGATTCCTAGCCTCGGTTTCCCGAGGCTGGGATTAAAGGTGTAGGCCTCCGTACCCAGCCTGAATTGCCTATTTATATTTGCTGATTGGGGGTAAAAAAAAAAAAAAGAGTGGTCTGTCTCTGCACCCTCACTCGCCCTGCTTGAGCCCAGCGCAGGTGGGCAGGACACAGGTTGCCCTTCACTTTCAGGGAGCACAGCAGCTTTAGGCCTCCTTGTGGCTCTGGTGTCACCCTTCAGAAGGGAGTGGCCTATCTTCTTCTGTGGGCCCTCTCAGTATTCCCCTGGCGTTTTGGGGGTCGTTGGTGACATGAGCTAGCCCTAACCAGCAACCTCTGAAATCAGGTGACCCTGGGTCAGGCCCCCCAGACCTGCCAAAACCTGGTGTGGCAGACACCTGGAGCGGCGGGCAGCTCTGTGGGGCTGCACCTGCAGAAGCCTCTCTCAGCTGATGTGTGCACACCCTAAGCAAAGTGACTCACAATCACACCTTTACCCCCACTTTGCAGCTGAGGCCAACACTAAGTGTCAAGACTTGACCTAAGCCCTCCACTTAGGTCAGGAAAACTAGGGGGACTCAGATCCACCTGTCTGCAGCACCCCAGCTCTGCTGATGGACCTGGCTGTATTCCTGGAAGCTGATGAGTGTGCAGGCCAGGGCAGACAGGGTTCATAGCACCCCCACCCCCACCCTCACCCTGCCTCACCATGGTGTGTACACCCCGATCCCTTGCTGAGTTGCTGGAGGCAGAGTGCTGGGGAGTCCAGTTTCTCAGGGAGGGAACCTCTTGCCTTCCTCCTCCTTGTGGCTCCACCCAGAGGGTTCTGGGTAAGAGGTATGCATGGGGAGAGTCACTCTGAACTGAGGGACCCCTGGCCCAAGAGAGACAGACAGAGAAATTTAGATCCAATTCCAATAAATCTTCCACTTAATATTAGCATCTAATACTGAAAACTAGTAATGGTGACCTGATTCCCTCTTTTGAATTCCAGCCCTCTCTAGATAGCCTATCTCTCGAGGTGACAAGCCGGTGGTACCTGAATTCATTACTGCCTGATTAATTATGCTGCCTCTGTGCAAGAGAAACGGGGACTTCAATCAGCCGTGGCCGCCATAACCATCCCCGGGCAGCCTCATCAGGCCAGCCACTGTCAGAGAGCCTGGCCCCGCGCCCGAGCGGGGGAGGCCAGATGCTAGGAGTGGTGACTGGTTAGATGAGGCTGCCAGCAGTCACAGGGCCTGGGATTGGAGGCCTTTTCTGCAGAAAAGGGCACTTGGGTGGTCAGGGGAGGAAGGGAGGGTGGAGTCGGGGCCAGAGGCTACTGGGGAGGTTTCTGCTCCATCCAGGGAGCGGTCTGACAGCCCTCTCTGGGTCCTCCGGAACTAGATGCCCTCCCTTGGGGAGGGGGCATTGGGTCTCAGAAGGTGCCATTTGGAAGACATGTATCCTTGGCCCCAGCGAGGGCAATGGCTTACTTTCCAGCAACTGAGACCCCCGTGGGCACAGTCTTGGAGGCGTTAACAGAGAGCTGCCATGGGGTGGGGGCCAGAGTGGCTCCAGACACCAAGCCTGGGGCAACCCCCACTTCTCCATGGACTTTCTGGTCTGTTAACCTGCCTGGGTGCTCCCACTACCACCCTTTGTCCTGTGTCTTCTTATGCCTCCGCCAAGGCCTCTGAAGTTGTGAAACTCAGTCATACTCGAAAACTTGCTGCGCGATATACTTTTTTCAAAGAAAGAAACGAAATTCTTTTATTTATTTATTTATTTATTTATTTATTTATTTATTTATTTATTTATTTATTTGTTTGTTTTTATTTATTTATTTTTTTATTTTTTGAGACTAGGTCTCACTATTTTTGCCCAGGGAACCGCAGGCTCTCGTTACCCGGGGTACCACGGACTCAAAGCAATCCCCAGCCTCAGCTTCCCAGGTAGCTGGGATTACAGACGTGCGCCACCATGCCCAGCTATTTTTTTAGAACTAGGTCTTGCTACGGGCCCCAGGAGGGACTCAAACCACAATCCCTAGCCCCGGCTGTTTCATAGGCTGAAGCTTACAGGCACGAGTCACAGTGCCCGGCAACTAAATTCTTTTATAGTGTTGGCTCCCTACGCCCAGCCTAAGCCTGTACAACTTGGAGCAATAAAAGGGGCTCATGCTAGGCCAAGTGCCTCCACAGGTCTGATTTTTGTTTGTTTGTTTGTTTTTTCTTTTTTTTTTTGAGACTAGGTCTCGCTATTTTTGCCTGTGGAACCGCAGGCTCTCATTGCCTGGGGTACTACAGACTCAAGCAACCCCCAACCTCAGCTTCCCAGGTAGCTGGGATTACAGGCGTGGGCCACCACGCCCAGCTATTTTTTTGGAACTAGGTCTCACTACAGGACCCAGGCGGGACTCGAACTGCAATCCCTAGCTCCAGCTGCTTCATAGGCTGAAACTTACAGGCACGAGCCACCGTGTCCGGCCACAGGTCTGATTTTGAAACCGACCATGTATATGCTACATGGCAGTGGCTGAGTTACCTCACCGCTCTGAACCTCAGTTTAAAGGGAGACAGTACTCTATCCCTCACGGAGTGGCTATGAGAGAATATAGATAAGAAAATAAGATAAGTAATAAGAAAATATACATGAAGGTCTCAGGTTAGCCCCAGATATCTCCTGACCTGGGTGAGCTTAATCTAGGTGTTTCTATGGCACGCTTCAAGATTGAGCAGTCAGAATGAGAAGTACTGGTTTCATTACTAAGCAGTGTGTGATTCCATCAGCTCACCTTGAAGCTCCAGGGACTGGGTGAGCATGAATTACAGGGCAATTTTGCAAAATCTTGTTTTAGGCCACAATAGAGTTATCCACACCCTACCTGTCAGCTCTGCCAAAGTGCCCCACCTAGCTATCCTCCCTGCGGCCTTCACTGGCCTCCTAACAAGCCACCTTGGGAGGTGTGGTCATGGCAACACCCCCAAGCTGGTGCAGAGGTGGGACTCAGGTCCCAGGAAGACCAGGACAGTTGCTCATGTCCTAGGGTGGGGAGTAGCAGAGAGAGTCCATGACATGCTAGTTGCTAGTGGTACAGGGGCACTACCAATCAGAAGCCAGTGCTGGACTCCAGGAGATCCCGGGAGAAGGCTAGGTCCACCCTGCACAGGGGCAATCACAAGTCAAGTACCAGGAATCTTTGTCTTCAGAGGTGCTAGGGCTTAAACACCCCCAACTAGACATCCAACATAGGGCCGCTCTGGGGCATCCAAGCCTCCATTTGGAGTCCTACCAGTTTGGTGGTAGGGTGGCTGGGATTTAGGAAGAATGATTTAGTGACTGGGTTCTTTCAAGGAGAGGAGGGAGGGGACTGGAACAGGGAGACTGTGCTAAGTGCATCGGAAGGAAAATGGGGCCAGCTGCTATAGCATCTCAGTTTTCAGCAGATGAACCTACAAGATCAAACTTTGGAATTTTAGAAAGAAACTATTTGGAAAACTATAAAAGATACGGTGGCCATTTAATCTTTGACTTGACCTTTGGGGTGAGTAGCAGCCCCCCTTCCTTAGGATTTCAGGTGTCTGTTGCATATTCAACCCTGTCTGCACTATCTGGTCCCCCATCCCACTCCCACCCCTGAACTTACTTGGGGTAACATCATATAGCCTACTTGGGGTCATTTTTCTCTTTTCTCTGAAAAGAGAGCAGGAAAAGAAGAGAGAGCAGGGCAAGATCTCTTATTTACCATTCCTGTGGAGTCATAACAGACCCATTATCCTGTGAGGGATTAAGGGGGTTGCCTGAAGGCAAATATCCAAACACTATAGACTTAGTTTCCCCCCACCCCCCCAATTCATGTTGAAACCCTAACCCCTAATTAGGTGATGACATTTGGAGATGGGCCTTTGAGAGATTGTTAGGTTAGGTCATGAGTGTAGGGTCCTTTTTTTTTTTTTAATTTTAAAATATTTTAATTTTGTAATTATCATACAACATCAGTCATGTTTGCATGGTTGTATTGTACCCCTTATTTCCCACCACCCCGCCCCCTTCCTCTCTTTCCCCCCTCTGGTTACTCCATCTCCTCTCACTGCAAGCTGATGGTCTGTGTTTGGCCCATGGGACTTCTCTTTTTTGTTTTCAAACTATGTCCATTTTCCCCCCTGGGTGCAGACTTGCCCTCCCGGATACCAACAGATGAGGCTGCTCGGATCTCCAGGAGGAGCTGAGGCATAGTCAGGCCAAGCACATAGGAAACATGTAGGTGTGGGGTCCTCTTGATGGAATTGGTGCCCTTCTGACGGGAGACACTTGGAGATTGCTTCATTTCTCTCTGCCATATGAGTTCACGTTAGAATGTGACTGCCTGCAAGTCAGAAAGAGAGTCTTTACCAGAACACGACTTACTGGCACCCTAATCTCAGACTTACAGCCTTCAGTATTTTGAGAAAAAAATTTTTTCATTGTTTATGCTACTCAGTCTATGGCATGTGAAGCCTGGGAAGATGAAGATATCAATGAGTGATCTTCTCTTATCTTCAACCTAGTTCTGAAACCACACTGTCAGTCAAAAGGACTAGGTAAAGCACCTGTGTAAAAGACATCTATACAGATACCAGTTTTTAATGAATATGGAACTTCCTGGGTATTGTCAAGGAAATGCTAGGATTCTGATGAGCAGAGGATCACCCACAAGAAAAAAGCCCTCATTCACCTTCCCATGCTTGAGCACATTACCTAACAGCAGGTGACAGGCTGGTGTAAAGGATGAGTAAGGGGTGAAGGAAGCACCAGTTTCCAGTTCCACCTGAGACACCTGATTATTTCAATCCATTGGTATAATTGACCAGATTCTGAAATGTATTCCCATAGCCTCCTCCTATTGCTTGACAATTGCCATTCCCAAATCTATGCGTTCCACAAGTATGGAAGAAAGTTTTCAGAGAAAACTGCATCTCAGATGCTTGTTATGCTGGGAAAAACTCTGGACCAAAAGTCAAAACACTTGGTGTTTATAGATTATTTCTTCAAATGGAAGCCTCAAAGCAGATTAATTAAAAAATATCTGTGCCTTAATTTCCAATTTTTAAAATATATCAGTTCCTCTACATCAGGTTATTATGGGAACAACAAGATAACAAACAATATGGACTTTATAAAAATTGGTTTCATTTCTCTGTTTTAATACGTTGGCCCATGTTTTCCACCCATATGCTCTGAATTTTATGTATATTTCACAAAGTTCATGGATTAGAGGGGAAAATCTCTTTTTTTTTTATGATGTCATGGTGTTTTGGAAAGAATATGGATCTTATACACACTCTTCCATGTGTATTACACTTACCCTAAACCTTTTTATTATATTCTAAATGTGATGTATTCTTTTAAAAAGTTTCTAATTGTATTTTTAATTGATTGTACATACATATGTATTTATATATATATATATTATATTTTACATCATTGTCTACCCCCAAGGTTCTCCCATTACCTTAATCTCTGTGCCCATCCCTCCCCTGACTTTGCCCCCTCCTCCTCTCTTGCTCTATACTTTTGTTTTGCTAACAGCTAAATTTAAATTTTCCTTGTCCTTGTTTGTTTATTTTTCCTATATCCTGCATATAGGTATCATCCAGTATTTCTCTATGTTTCTAGCTTAATTCTGCTAAGGTGGATTCCTTCCAATTCCATCCATGTTACCACAAATGCATCAAATTTGTCTTTTTTGATTGATGAATAATATTCCATCGTGTACATATACCACAACTTTCTGATCCATTCATCTGTGTTGGGGCATTTGTGTTGTTTCCATATCCTGGCTACTGTAAATAGTGCTGCAAAAGCATCCAAGTACAGGTGTCTTTTTGAATTAGTGTTTTTGTATCCTTTGGGTAGATTCCCAGAAGTGGGATTGCTAGATTGAATGGTAGTTCCATTTTCAGTAGTTTGAGGGTCCTCCCTCCAGCCTTCCATAGTGGCTAGGCCAGTTTGCATTCCCACCAGCAGTGTAATAGTGTTTCTTTTACTCCACAATGTGAGGTATTCTTTTTGTTTTCCATCCTTTTATCTCTTTGTCATTCAGTTCAGATATTTCCTTCTGATAGATCTTCCAGTGTACTAATCCGCTTTTCACCTGTGTCTAACATATTTTGAACTCATCTAATATCTAATATGTTCTTTTTTTTTTTTTTTTGAGATTAGGTCTCACTATTTTTGACTGTGGAACCACAGGCTCATGTTGCCTGGGGTACCACAGACTCAAGCAGTCCCCAGCTTCAGCTTCCCAGGTAGCTGGGATAACAGGGATATCAGGCATGTACCACCACACCCAGCTATTTTTTGGGGGGGGGGGACTAGGTCTCACTATGTTGCCCAAGTGGAACTCAAACCACAATCCCTAGCGCAAGCCGCTTCATAGGCTGAAGCTTATAGGCGCATACCACCACGCCCAGCTATTATGTTCTTAATTTTAATTATATTTTAGTTACATAATTCCCACTGACTCCTTTTTATATATTTTCATCCTCTGTTAGAATTTGTCTTCTTAAATATTATCTCCTTAAATATATCAACCATAGGTTATTCTAACCAACATATGACTCCAATGTTTAATGACTAGATTTCCTTTGGATCACTTTCCCTTTTCTGTTTTTTTTGTTTTGTTTTGTTTTTCTTTTTGCTTTGGGTCTTTTAGTCCTGGTATGCCTAATAAATTTTGATCAAATATTGCATGTTAATTATGGGGGGGGAAATGATCCTATGAATGATGCTTTCTACAGAGATTTTCTTTTACTTTTGTAAGGCAGTTAGTGTAGAGGCAGATAATCTTATTCTGATTTAAGGCAAAATTGTATTTTTATGAGTTGATCCTTTTTTGAGTTGTCCTTATCTTACTACCAATATAGCCTTTTAAAGGTCCTAACCAAAAACCAAGTATATTAGTAGCGTCTCCCTGAAATTGCTAAAGCTTTGAACAATTTCTTAGTCTTTAAGTCACTGCTCCTATAAGTAAATTCTTTGAATGAAATAATGCCACTGTTATGGACTGAATTTTTATGCCCCCCCCCAAGTTCATATGTTCATATTCATAAACTCCAATGTCATGAGAAAAGAAAATAATGCCTTTGAAAGTATTTAGGTTAGATGAAATCATGAAGGTGGAGGTTCTGTGATGGGATTTGGTACTGTTACAAGAAAAAGAAGGGATATTAGAGCTTCTTCTCCCTACCACATGAAGACACCAAGTGAAGGTAGCTGTCTTCCAGGCAGGAAGAGGATTCTCACTCAAAAACCTTGACCTTGAACTTCCATCATCCAGAACTGTGAGAAACAAATGACTTGTTTGAGTGACCCAATCTATGATAATATGTTGCAGCAATCCAAGATGAATAAGACAAGTTTCAAATGTTAGGTTCACCTTTCCATGCTTCCCTCCTCTCCAGAATCTTGTCTTTTCAAGTTCTCACAGCTAATGTCCCAATATTCCTCTCTAAAGTGAAGTGAAACTTTGACTTATGGAAGTGAGAATTAGGGAAGTTGCTAACATTCCCAGCCCTCTGCCAGACTCTGGATCATACTGCAAGATACTTGCCAGGTCCCTAAGAAGATAACATACTATTCTGTATCAAAACCAGGGCAAAGTCACTCAGCAGACATACAACAATGAAATTTAAGAATTCTTGTCTTCTCCAAAAATTTCATGAATTTTAAGTGCAAACATCCATAAAAACTAAGATGAAAAGAATAAACAGGAAAAAAAAAACAAACAAAATTATCTATAACAGAGTAGAGAGAGGATTGGTCAACTACTTATCAAGTGACTATGGCTGTTTCAAACTTTTCCTTAGCAGATGGTTCATGTCACATGAGTAAAAGGGCTATCACTGCACAAGATCTGACCTGCTATAGCGGAGTACCAGGATGGACTACTTACAAATGCCAGCTACATGCTGTATCTTGAACCTGTCCTACAGGAAGACAGAGAAGACAGCAGCAGTTGGGAAAGCTGAAGGTATCTACTGTAGGTAGTCACATTTTGATGAGCAAATGAGCTTTCCTACTAAGGATGGACTTGATCACCAGCAAACACATAGCTAAGGCTATCAAGGGAGGTGCCCCAGGAATGAAATGGTTAGAAACAAATCTATGAGTTCATAAGCCCATTTCCCTAAGGAGGTAACTGACTGCCTAACAAGATCATGCTTTGGTCTTCAACCACATTTGGGCAATTTAAGACCAACAGTTCATGTCGGATTGCTGCAGTTAACAAAATATGCGATGAAGACAGGAAGATCACGGGGTAGAGAGGGGGTCTAGCAATTCCGTGGGACTCCCACAGAGGAAAAAAAATTGATTATAGGAGCTTATGGCTACAGACTTAATTAGGACTAAATGGGTCCTCATTATAGATTATGTCTAACCATCTTATAGAAGATGAACTGATGCACTTTTTCATCTGTCAGGACTTATATCAAACATCATGCTGCACAGTTGTCCCTGCTTCCATTTGGTGGCTTCCTTCGTGGCCATTTTCTAATCTAGAGTATGAATTTCATAACTTCAGAAGCTCAAGTAACTGAAGGTCCTCAACAATGTTTCTGAATGGAGCAGTGACTAGCCTGAGCTACACACAGTCCAGGTTATTCAGTCAGCCTTCCCTGTTAGTCCCCAAGTTCCAGGGTAAGCTGAGAAAATAAATAACTCAAACAAATTTAAAAACAGAGAAATAGGTCATGAACCACCATCTGCCCACTGTTAAAGTCTAATCTTATTTCTACCTCTGTTCTCACCTCCTTTCCATACCTCTATATAAAACTATTTAGGAATAAAGTCCAGGTTATCATATCATTGAGTGTGTGTTCCTAAAATACTTAAACCAGCATTTCAATACTTTAAAATAGAGCCATCATGCTATCATTCCCAGATAATTTTTTTTTGAGACTAGGTATCACTATTTTTGCCCGTGGAACCAAAGGTTCATGTTACCCGAGGTACCACGGACTCAAGGCATCCCCAGCCTCAGCTTCCCAGGTAGCTGGGATTATAGGCGCATGCCACCACGCCCAGCTATATTTTTTGGAACGAGGTCTCGCTACGGGCCCCAGGCGGGACTCTAACCGCGATCCCTAGCCCCTGCCGCTTCATAGGCTGAAGCTTACAAGCACAAGCAACCGTGCCGGGCTTAATGTAATATTTTTAATATCAAATCTTTTCACTCTTCATATTTGTGTCCTATGAAAGTGACTTTTCCATTTTGATGTTTGCTTTACAAGATGAATGCAGCTCTTTTCCTTGCAGTTAATTTTTAAAAGTCTGGTTTGTTGGTCCTGCAGTTTCACAAGTTCTGGCTAGTTTTGAGGATGTCCCCAGTGTGCTGCTCAGCACATCCCCCTGCACTTTGCAGACTGCTAGTGGATCCAGATGAGGCTGACCAGATTAAGGTCTGATGGCGTAGAAGGCCAGGAATATTAGAGGTCACAAAATAGCTGGTACTGGGTTTCCCATCAGAAGGTAGCCCATATTTCCTCTTTCCCTGATGTTAACGGCCATAGCAGATGCTAACTAGATCTAGTGATTGATCAGTGATGCAAACATCTATTACCTCAAAATGCTTTCTCTAAAGAGAACGTCCCTTCATCTACCATTGGGCCACCGGAACCCAGTTTTAAAACAGTATAGCCAAGACCAGGTTGAAGTTAGAATCCTCCGCGGAAGGATGAACAACTTTAAGCATATTATCATTTATTCATTTTCTGCCAAGAATGAAGCGGAAGGTGGTGAGCCAGAC
>PVHY01032219.1:0-12037 GCA_004024945.1 Uropsilus gracilis
ATCCTTTGGTGGTGATTTATTTTTCTTAGGGCTTCCTTGAGTATTTATGGTCTTCCTCCTTCCTGTGTTTTCCTTTCGGATCTGCTCTACATATTGGGTGACGACTGCTCTAGTATTAGGCATGTTGAAATCTATACAGTTGTGGATAACTTTGCCTCTGTGCTTCGGGAAGTGAGTATCCTTGATTTCTGAGTTTGCGGCGCCGGCGCTTTTGGGTTTGGTGTGGAGGCTGCTGTCCGTCCGTCAGGGCAGTTCGCCAGGCTCCCCCAGTTCAAACACACTCGGTACTGCTTTAATCTGGCCTGGAAGGCTTCTTTCGGTTGCAAAATGCAGACCTGCTCCTTTGTTTCAGGACCGTGTCCTTGCAACCGGGTGCAACCTGATGCCGCCTGAGGGGGCAGTCAGGGAAGGGACCTCCCCTGACCTCCGTGGAGCCTTCAGTCAGCTGCTGGTGGGGTGGTCCAGGGACCTCTGGTTCCCTGTCGCCGGTGAGAACCCAACATAGTTGTTTTGAAAGAGGTATTTCATGTGAAAGAAAGTTTTATGTTGCAATCAAGCTCTTGTAAGTAGTTGGAAGTATTGAGTTATCAATATGTGGAACATAAGAAGCATTCCTCAAAAAACTGGCTCCATTCCATTTAGTCATTAATAGTTGGTGCTGTTAATGAGGGTCCTCAATGTAATCTTCAGACTTCAGAGTTAGAAATGTCAAAGATCCTGAAAGCAGAATCGATGAGTAAATTATTATGGATTGAGAACCAGACTGGGGATAAAATGTGCCATTTTTATTGGGGAATTCCATAATCACCAGATTGAAGTCAGGGAAGAAGAAAGGAAGCGAGTTAAAGATAAATTCTAATATTGTGGGGTCCTAGAGATACATATAAGGGCTGCAGGTGCTATTTAGTTTCCTTAAATTACCAAAGATTTTTCTTGCCCTGGGTACCAGTCTCCCAGATGCTATCATATCAAAGTATGTTATAGTAGATAATGAGACCTTCCAAATAAGTGTTTAATCGATATCTTGAATGACCATTAAACATAGAAATCTCTTTGAATAGGCACAGTGGTCGAAACCCCTAAATGGGGGCCACCTTATTGTTTTGCACATTCCATTTCTGTTTCTGAGTATGCCTGATTTTTGATCTTGCACCAGCACGCCCACTTATATACCTATTTTCTTCTGCCAGATCATTTTGTTCAATTATATTTGTATCTGGCTGGCCAGCCTTAAAGGTATCAGTTTTGATAATCTGGTAAAATCAAAGGATTCCAGGAATGTGATTCATCTGAAGATTACTGTTACTTGGCCTTATACCAATGCCTTGTACATAGTGAGTATTCGGTAATAACTGCATAGATGAAGGCACAAGCTGAACTTCTGGGTCTGTTTTAGATGTTCTCAGTCATAGCATTTTGAGTGAAGTCTGACTTCTCAAATGTCTTGATGATGAATATCTTAACTCCCATGACATATCTTGACTTAATGCAGGCCCAGCTTCCTGAAGACATTGGTGGTCATGTGGGTGGATGTCCCCAAAGGAGAGTCTCCTGGGGAGACAAAATTTTTCACGTTGTAGTTGAAGGCACTTCTCTTTATGATGTACAATTATGTTATCTAACTAACTGTAGAATAATGTTAGGGTCAGGAGAGAAAAATTAGGTGTAGGAAAGAGAAAAAGGGATTTTCATCTTCATCTGCTTGATGGCTATGGCTAACCTTGTGTTCCAGAAAGCATTCATATTATGACACACATAGAAAATGATATAGATGTGACATTCTGGGGAACTGGAAAAGATTACTTATAGTTGAAGGCCACTGGTCTCCAGGTCTTTATGGTCTGAAAGATCTCCAAGGCATGAGAAAAACAATGTTTTGCAAATCTGCAACCCAGTAAATAGGAAATTTACCAGTAACATAAATCTTCTCATCATCTTAAAATCAGTTATCGAGTTAAGTGGAACTGTAAGTAGAACCTGCTGAGAACTAGCAATATCGTGGATGTGGAGAGAAAGGAACACTCCTACACTGCTGGTGGGAATGGAAACTCGTCCAGCCACTATGGAAAGCAGTATGGAGCACCCTCAAACTCATGAAAATGAAATTACCATTTGACCCAGCAGTCACACTTCTGGGAATCTACCCAAAGGAGCCTCAATGTGGGTACAAAAGGACACCTGTGCTCAGATGTTTATTGCAGCATTATTTATAATTGCAAGGACATGGAAACAACCCAAATGCCCCAGAACAGATGAGTGGATGAAAAAGATGGAGTATTACTCATCACAATGGAGTATTACTCATCAATTAAAAATGACAAATTTGATGAATTTATGGAAACCTGGATGTACCTAGAAGAAATCATTCTAGCAGAAACGAGCCAGATAGAAAGGGACAGAAACCAAATGGTTTCACTAATATATGGTCAACCAAATGAAACTACTACACAAGGGGAGAGAGGGGACCAGCTGGAGCGGGCAGGGAGGGGATGTGATGGTGATGGGTGACCCCCAGGGACTGAAATGATGTAAAAAAATAACAATAAAGCAGATATTGGTTAAAAAAATAAAAATAAAAAAATAGACTAAAAAAAAGAACTAGCAATATCAGGACAAAATATATTTACTTGCATTATTTCAAAGCTTACTAAGAGTAGTGCTATATGGAACCTCAAGTGGATATCCTAGTCTTAGAGAATATACAGGCTATGGTGCAATAATTCTATCTTTGAACTTGCAGATAGGTGTTTTTCAGAGTTATTTCAAAAGTGGTGTTATTTTACATGACCAGGTAACTCTGTGACCTCATTATCAGGAATAAAAAACATGATGCCATTAAGGTATACCATTATCTCATGATTAGGCGGTTATGTGGGATTTCGTTCATCAATTTCCAAAACTAGAAGACTAAATAAAACAAACAGCGGAAAGATATTGCCTGAGGCACATCTGGTTTACCACTTTGTACATATCACTAGCTTTCACGTTGAAGCCATAATCTCCGTTTTAGAAAAACAATGGTTAGAATATTTTGAAAAAAATATGACAAGAGCTAACAAGCACATGAAAAGATATTCAGTATCATTAGTTTTTACATAAATGCTACTTAGAGCTGATGGGACTAATGGGATACAACCATGAACCCATTAAAAGACTGAAATTTTAAAATTCTGAAAACTCTCTATATTGACAAGAATGCAGAGCTGGAACATTCATGCATTGCAGTGAGACTATAAAATTGGTATCACCACTTTAGAAAAGAGCCTGTCATAAAATAACCTACATTTGCCTTTTGACCCAGCAGTTTGTAAATCCTAGATACTTACCAATAGAAAAGAAAATCTATGTCTACCAATAAATTTGCACATGAATGTTTATAATGGATTTATTGAATATAGTAAAAACTAAGAAACAACCAAAATTCCCATCAGTAGTTGAATTGACCCCCCCAAAGATGCATCTATAAAATAGAGTATTTAGTAAAACAAAATAATACACTGCTTTTATATGTGAGATCTATAAAGACATTAAAAAAAGATACAAAAAGAACACATAATATATTGCTATGAAATTCCAGAAATGACAAATTCATGCTAGGTGACAGAAACAAATTCCTGTTCATTAGAGTTCATTAGTATAAGGCTCCGGTTGGCTATGATGTGCATAAAAGAACTTTTTGATCTCATGGAAAATTTTTATATTTTAATAGTGATAGTTTGCTGCTTCTGGAAATACATAAAAGTTGCAACTCATAAAGTACACTCAAAAGAGGTAAATTTTTTGTGTATCTAAACTGTATGTCAAAATACTGATTGCAAAAGGAGCTATGCTATGCCAAGATCATCTAGGAGGTCTTGAATCAACAGATGTGGTTGAAAGTCTATAACTTTGAAGCTGAAATTATATGTGGAAGAGGTAAAATTTTAATTTATTTATGTAAGACCTATACATGGGCCTGATGGAGCTCTGCTGCAAATTATTACCTATATATTTTTTCAAAACCTTGCAGTTAGCTTAGAGAAACAGTTCAAATGCTGACATAACCATGGGCTCCAGATCCCAAATCAATCGTATCCATATGCAGTTTTTCCTTCAATTCTGAAAATACCTTCTAGTAAGTGATGTACTTCTCTGGAATCCAAGATAAGGAAGTCACAGTAGGTATAGGGTTTTAGCGGTATAGCTAGAACTTCAGACACAATTTCAAGATAAGGTGAAAGGGAAAGAAAGGTCTTTAAGGGTATGGGGAAGCTCTTCACCTGTAAAGGCAACAGGCAATAACACATCGATAATACTGGGGTTATTAGCATGTTATCTCATGATTAAACATATCATTTCTATACCCCTTCCAACACATGATGTCTAATTATGAAATGTCACAGAATTATAAAATATTCTTCCATATCACATTTTGCAATTAAGATTAAAGGTGAACATTCTACTCTCATCCTTGGATCCTGGTTAATACACCAAGGAGTTTCCAGTGGTGGAGGTGGCACCCATGGACAAATTGGTTATGCCCATTTTGGGTCATATCCAGAGGTTAGTGAATGAATCTGGAGGTTTGTGGCATGGGTTCCTCTGTTTCTCTGTGAAGACATATCTGGATCCACACACTATGTCTTATTATTTCTGGAAAAAAAATAGAACTCTGATCAGTCCATCTGTATTTTTTTTTTCCTGAGAGTTGCTGAGAACCTAGACTGCAGGAATTAGTCTTTCATTTAACACATGCCACTCTAACTAAGCTACCGCCTATTTGGTGGAGGCACTAAAAAATACATACAGGAGTCAGGCTTGGTCTGCTCCATTTGAAAGCTCCATTGAAACTAGGATGGTCCAAGTATAAAGGGAATCATAATTATACAAAGACGACCAATGTTGTGGGTGGTATGTTCCTACCGAATTTCCTAGCGAGAGTGACAGGACAGTGGCGCTGGTTGAAACAAA
The DNA here is from genome assembly GCA_004024945.1 of Uropsilus gracilis. Taxonomy (NCBI): domain Eukaryota; kingdom Metazoa; phylum Chordata; class Mammalia; order Eulipotyphla; family Talpidae; genus Uropsilus; species Uropsilus gracilis. Next base: position 4,951 of record PVHY01032219.1, read on the forward strand.
AGTTCCTAACTCTGTGCCCTGAATGCATCCTGCTGAACACTGGAGGGCACTCTTGCCCTGTTTGAAGCTGAGCGCTGTGGGTATCCGAAACCGCAGTAACTGCTCGGAACGTAGAGAATTTTGCCGGTCTTCTGAGGGATTTATCACATGGTGCCTAGGCTGGGTTAGGGCACACAAGGAACATTAAATACTGACTAGGAATTCAGGCAAAGGTGACATAATTTTTTAGGCAGAGCTTACTGGAGCAGGGGCATTTGAGGAGACATAAAGAGCTGACCAAAGGGGATATTTCCATTACCATCTGTATGCAGATTCCCAAATTTGTATTTCCAGATTCCTCCTTCCTCCTCCTCCCCTCAAGTTTCAAATATATAGATATATATCCAAGTAGCTATTGGTTCCTGATACCTTAAACTCAAAGCTTTCAAAATGAGCTAACATTTACTGCCTTCTCCTTGTCACCCATTCTACTCACACTCCCAAACCTTATGCCTAAACATCACCTACCATACCCCTCTTCCACCTCACAGACCTAATTTCCCATCTCAGTAAATAGCAGCACCTGGTTCAAGTCATCAAGTTGGTGGTATCATCTTTGGCCTATTCTTTCCATTTTTATTCTCATCAAATCACCCTGTTCTGTTCATTCTTTTTCCTGAATAACTCTTGAATTTGCACAATTTCCAAGTTCCTCATTCCTGGTCATCAAGTTCCTTTACCTGGGCTACTATAGAGACGCTACAGACACTCTCCTAATGTCCAGTGTTGAGCCCTCCCACTTGTCCTTTGTCCAGTAGCCAGCCTACCTAGAACACAAATCTAACCATGTTAGTTCTCTGTTTGAAACTATTCAGTGGATACTCTTAGCCTTCGAGATAATATTTAAATGCCTTAGCATGGGGTTCTTCCACGCTTCTTTTGGAACACCTTATCTGGGCTACTTATTATGTGAGAACTTAACAAAATTATTTATTATATGGTTTATTTTATTTTACATGGTTATCTACCTTGGGGTTCTCCCACCACTTCATCATCTTAGTCTTTTGTGCCCCTCCCAACCCCAGTGTTTCCCCTCTCCCCCTCTCATGCTCCATGCTTCAATTTTGCTAAAAATTAGTTTGAATTTTTTCTTGTCTATTTTCCCTTTGTCCCTCATGTAAATGAGACCATCCTGTATCTGTCTTTTTCTTTCTGGCTTATTTCTGCTAACACGATTCCTTCTAGCTTCATCCATATTGCCATGAATGACATACGTTTGTCTTTTTTTGATTCATGAATAGCATTCCATCATGGACATATACTGCATATATGAGAGCATTCAGAGATGCATCCATGAATGCCATATATACAGTTTCTGCTTTCATGAAAATTAACTGGCATCATAATATATGCATTTATAGAATCATATCACCGAAGGCTGTACATGACCTGCTTCCTGCTTTGGCTTCTTTTCTTGCCACTCCCTCTGCTTTATCTTGCCATTTCTTTCCTTCAATGTCTACAGCCCAGTCATGTAGAGCTACTTGTGCTATGCACATGCTTCTCCACTAGAACCCCATAGATTCTTGCTGTCCTCATTCACAGTATGTTTTCATACTCTTTTAGTTTTCACTTCTTTGTTTCTCCTTTTTCTTTTTGTGACACCTCAATTCACTAAATGCTTACCCCAGATTCTGAGGTAGAGAGCCACATTACGTTGTTCCTGTTTGCAGTCTCTCCTGGCTGCCACAAGTACTTGACATTGTCTGACTCAAGGTCTTTAACCCAATTGTAACTTATGGTCCTTTGTTTGGTGTCTTTCATTTTTAGCTATTTATCCAGCACTGTCCTTTAGAGGAAGTGTGAAGGATAAACGAATAAAAATCTGCTGAAAAGATTTGTTGCCTTACCTTTCAACATCACAAGTTGGAGTCACTTCGCTCAGTTACTAGAACTTGGATAATGATGATGTAGCAGAATTGGAAATGGTACTCTTTCTTTTCTGACTTTCCAGACAAGAGCTGATAGTATAATTATTCTCCAACTTGAACTTTCAGATAGACATTTAGTGACTTCCTATAATCAAAAAACTAAAGATGCAAGCAGATATTGCCATCAATTCTAGTATCATGCCTTTTGCCTTATGGATGGCTCCGGTTATATTTTAGTGTTTATTAAATCATAGATTTGGAGCAAAAGTTATATTTGAATGACATGTTCACTCAAACCCCCATGTAAAACCTCACTTACCTTCCATTGTAGTGGTCCCATCTAGTTAATCATTCGGGCAACCAACTTTATGTCTGCCACCTGAAATAAGCCTTTCGGTGTTCACAGTTGAATTTCTGGGGACTAATGAATCAAAATACTGTATTCAGAAAATTATGGCAAATTTTTGATAATTCTGAGTAGAGGTGCTGTGCCATTTCAGAGATGTAAGAGGTTACTTAATTTAGGTGCATGGGCTAGATACATCATTTGGTCTGGACCTAGGGTATAGAGTCACACTTCATAGACACAGACCGCTGCAGTTGCTATAGGACATTGGCTTGTTTTGCTTGATAATACTAGATACACACATGCATGGAAACACACATATAGACAACCAGAAAAGCCAGAAGGATCCCTTTTGTAAAGAGGCACAAACACAAAGTTGTGCTAGAGTTGTTCACAACGTACATGGATGTTTAAACTCCATCATTATGCTACGTGCTCTGTCCTGTACACTGGCAGGAGACCAAATGAAATAATGTACTTACTACTGGAAAGTGGTCAACAGTTTAGCTAGGTTTGATGTGCTTCAGGGGAAAGGAAATACTGGGGACAGGGACATAAGTTCTCTGAGGACTAGAATGGAGACTGTCCTTGCCATCTTACCTGGCGTTACCCTTGAGAACAGCCTTGGGGGCCATTAGTTGGTTATTACTTACAAAAGTGTATTTAAATGGCTGTTTATTTTAATATCAAAGGGCAGGTGATGGGGGGGGGGTTGCTGTCAAAAGTATCCTTGGTGTCTCCAGGTGAACAGGTCTACCTGCTTTCACTGAACATGAACTTGTAATTTGATGCTTTATTTTTTAGATTTTTATTTGATTTTATTTTCTTATACAGATTCATTCATATTTGTATAGTTATGACCCATCATTTTCCCCTTGTCCCCACACCCTCTCTGGTAGCTCCCACCTCCCTTTCGTTGCAAGTCATTGATCGGTGTTTGGTCCGTTGGTCTCTCCCCTTTATTGGTGCAATGTCTTTTTCCTGGGTGAGGAACTGCATTCCTGGGACTTCGTAGCCTGTGCTACTTAGATTTCAATGGTGCCTTTGTAGCGAGTAGTTAGTCTGATCATGCCAGAAACCTCTTGTCGGTCAGTTGGGGTCAGTTGCCTTGTGCTGCTTTCCTGGCTCCTTTGTTGTGAAACTTCCTGCGTTGGAGGTGCGCAATTTGTTGCTTTAAACTCTGCTACTTCTATCATCATCCTTTTAAAAGTTTCCATCATGTGGCTTTTTCTCTCTCCGAGAGGCATCTTGCGGATGTGTATGGGTGAGATCAGGTCATGGTCAGCCCTTGAGAGACCACTCTTCTTTCCTCTTCTCACAACCACATTTTTGCCCATTTCCAGGAAATTACAAGTGGTTCCATAGCACAATGAGGAAAACATGAGCACGGAGAAGTGAATATTCTCGAATATCTGACTGATTGAATATATTGTCAAGAGCACCTAGCAAGAGCTTAATCAAAGATCTTATTAATTTACAGCCATAGGACTAATGCAGAAGAGAAGTTTTGGAAATACTTGACATTTTTCTCTCCTTTCATGCACAAACTACTTTGTGCCTCTGACTCAGGTTATCACTTAAAGTCCAACTTTAGTTCTACAAAAATGATCCTTCTGAGCAACAACCCAGCCAATTCTTGTGGAAAGAGCCCAACATTTTATTTCTGTTAAAGGAACCATATGGACTTAGTTAGAAGAGAGAGCATTAAACTCTTTTAATAATATCTGTACACGTATAATCCAAGGAAAGCCACTATATAACAGGAATTCTGTCATTCTGTCAATCATCGAGATGTAATTAGAAGCATCACCAATATTAAAGGTTGTTCAAAAGGCAGTCTCTGTAGGTGGACATCTGATTGACAGATGTCATTTCAGGGAGAGCTGCCCATGTGCAGTTAGAGGGGCGTTGACTGCCAAAATTTGGCTTTGTGGATAGCTCCTTAAGTGACTAGATTTGAAGGACTTCTTCCAGATGAAACCTTTTTAGGTAGTTGTATGAGATGTGAATGGGATCATATGAGGTTTTAGCATTCACATATGACATGCAGACTGATATGCTTATTTGTACATGCGATATGACAACTACTAAGCATGTGATCTGAGTTGCTATCTCTGTGGGTATGATTTGTTCTGTTAGGCTACTACAGCCTGATTTGAGGGATGATCTTTGTCTCTGGTGTGATGGTAATGTCAGTTGGTCCAGTAGTGGGACTTGAAGCAGTGAGGGTCCTCCGTACCATGTGGCCTGATGCGCAGATGGTGATGCGCAGATTAAAGCAATACTGTATTTGGCATATATGGTACACTTATATGGTGTGATGTGATATAACTTCAGTGAAAAGAAGGCAGGATCAGGATGTAACATGATGAAGCTAGTGCTCAAGGGGGCAGCAAATCTGGCAGAAAGCCTGCATGCATAAATAATAACAAAAATACTAGTAATAACAAAAATGGTAGAAACAAAACTAGCCATCCTTTAGGAGCATTTGAGCTACTTATCTTCTATACATGTTTTCAGTATTTCATTTAAACTCATAATAGTTCTGGAAAATAGATATGATCTTCATTGTACAGAGGAAGAAATGAGGCTTCATGTTGTTAGCTCTGCTAAATTATGCAGATAGTGAGTGGTGAAGCTGGGTTTAGAACTCAGGACTGTATGATTTCAAAACCCATCCCTTTAAACTGATCAAGTTTCAAGAATACTCTTTAATCACCTCATACCTGTTAGAATGGCTGTTATCAAAAAAGAAAAGAAAGGTCAAGTGTTGGTGAGAATGTGGAGCAAAGGGAACCCTTATACACTGTGATTGGAATTTAATTAATGCAGCCTCTGAGGGAAATTATAGACTTTCATTAAAAAAAAAAGGCATAACTACCATATGATCCAGCAATCCCACTTGGGGTATTTATTTGAAGAAAATGCAAATACTTACATGAAAAGGTATCTGCAAACCAATGTTCATTGCAGTATTTTTGCAACGGCTAAAATGTGGAAAGAACCTAAGTGTTGCTCTGTGGATGAATGGAAAATGAAAATTTGGTGCACACACACACACACACACACACACACAAAATGCAATATTATTCATCTGCCAAAAAAAGTGAAGTCTTGCAATTTGCAACATGAATGCAGCTTAAGGGCATTATGCCAAGTGAAATGAGATCATACCTCAAAATACTGCATGATTTCATCTGCATATGGAATCTGAAAAAACAAAACAGGACAAAACCAAGCTTATAGGTGACAATGAACACATTGGTGGTTGCCAGAGGTGAAGGGTGGGGTGGTAATCATTTGGTAAAGAGTATCAAAAGGTACATATGTGCAGTTATAAAATAAAGAAGTCCTGGGACTGTCTACCTAGCACAGTACCTACAGTTAATAATACTGTATTGCATATTTGAAAGTTGCTCAGAAGGTAGATTCTAAAATTTCTCATCCCTATCATAATTCATTCGGCTTTTCCCCTGCATGTAGTTCTTATTTGGGCTATGTTTTCCTACAAGTAGTCTCTTAAATATTACTAAGGTAGATCTCAAGACTATGTAGATTTATACCACCTAGTTGTGGATTTCAAGTTCTCAGCTCTTCCATGCTATCTGATGATCCAGTGATTTCCCAGATCACTGTCTTCTCCATGTGCCGAAATGGTTTGTTGAATCTCCATGAGCTTCCTCTTATCTACACCATCTCTTCTACCTTTTTTCAGTATTTGGGGTAGTAACCCCAGAAAATAAAAGTCATCATGTTGAAATTCTTAAATTCCTGTCTTTTTTCTTCCAAATATGTGTGTCTGACCTATCATTGACTTCTTCTTAACTGCCTCAGTGGAAAGGTATCCCCAGTTTGCCTCAGGAAGTTCTTTCTGTCTGGACTCCGGATTCCATTTCCTTTAATTTGCTCTAGAATCAAAAATTTGTATTTCATATTACTTTTTCCACAGCTCAACTTCATGAAAAATGCAGTAATCATAAGCTCTAGCTTTCAGTAACCAGGAAAGATCCTCTTAGAGGTTCAGGAACTAAAATTTATGGGTGACAGGTTCATGTTGAGGGGAGAAATAAAAAAGGATGTTAGATTGTTGTAGAGAAAGGCATAAAAGCAAACAGTAGATGTGAAAACTGCAAGAAACAGCTGGGGCAAAGTAATGATTATGAAAGAAAAAGACAATGTGGGTTTTCTATATGAAAACCTACAGAGCAGAAAAAGAGGAAAGAAAATAAATTCTACAGGCTCCCTGAAGATGGAGTCCAAGACATAGAAGTAGGAGAAAGAGAAAAATGGATAATAGAAATTTAGATTTATTGGGGAGAAATAAAATCTGTTTACTCCTTTCTGTCTTTTTAACTTTAACTCTTTCCTATATTGAAACGTGAACTTTTTTCTACCTCCAAGGAAGAGCTCCAACCTGCCTTCCTATCAGAGCTTAACTACTCGATGTGCATGGTTAACAAATTATAACTCTTCCCTACCTTTCAAAATCTTGCTGCAATAGTTGTCCTGCTTTCCATGTTACCACTCTCCTTTCCCTCCATTCTGCATCCCTTCTTCTCTCTCCTAGCACTTCTTTATCTCTCCACCCATCCATATATGTATCTGGAAATGTTAATATCATATATATAAAGTTATCTATCTATCTATCTATCTATCTATCTATCTATCTATCTATCTATCTATCTATCTATCTATCTATCTATCTATCTATCTATCTATCTATCTATCTGTCTATCTGTCTATCTGTCTATCTGTCTATCTGTCTATCTGTCTATCTGTCTATCTGTCTATCTGTCTATCTGTCTATCTGTCTATCTGTCTATCTGTCTAT
>PVHY01032220.1:0-12037 GCA_004024945.1 Uropsilus gracilis
GTCTTAGCAGGTGCACCTGGGCTCCAACGTCACGATCTGCAGGGTTAGGCGGTAGCATTGGCGGACAGGGCAGCGGGAGGGGGGAGGGAGTGGGGGGTCAGCGCCGATGGACACAAGCTCACGACTTGCCAAGAAGTGAGTCAGCAAGCTGGTTCTTTCCCACACGGCTCCTTGGCGGCTGCTTTGGAAAGAGGGCGGAATATTCCTCCCAGCCCCAGATACTGAATTTGCACGCTTCGTCGTGCCGCGCGGGGGACGACCCTGATGCTCTGAGAGGCGGCCGGGCTCCAGCGCCAGGCCAGGGAAGCCCGAGGACCCACGAGCAGGCGTCCTGGAAATAGCTGGGCACGAAAGGGAAAGGCCCCTGGGGACGGAAGGCGGGCCCCTGCGGCCACTGCCGACCACTCACGCCTGTCACTACCCGGCTCCCGCCCAGCTAGGCCCCACCGCACGCCGAGCCCAGGCTGCGTCCTTGGGGGATGCCGGCGTGTTCGGAGCGTGGGCACAGCCACCGGGGTGTCCGCTCCGGAGCCCAGCCTCTCATCCTGGCCACTGTGCGTCCGCGTCCGCGGAGGCCCAGGCTCCTGCGACATGGCCTCCCGGCCAACATGCTGGCCCTCTGGAGCACGGGGCAGTGGGCATGGGCTGGGGGGGGGGCAGACCCTTCTCTTGGCCCAGGTCTGACCTCCCCGTTGACTAGGGCACATCCCTGGGCCGCTGGGCTTTGCCCTCTGGCCAGTCAAGTGAGGCGAGTGGGGCCACCTGCTTGGGTTGTGTGACGACTTGGAGGCGGTGACTCGTGGTCTCTTGGGGGAAGCGATAGTAGCCGCCGTCCCGCCACAGTGTCCTTATTTCAGTTGCCGTTTTAGCAAACGGGTAGTGGCCACGGCTCCCTGGACACTGACTTTTCATCGGAGGCCCGGGAGGCTGGTCTTCCAAGCAGAGGTCACTCTGCGTGGGGCATTGTCAGGCTGGTGCTAGCAGGGACAGGACTAGAAAGGACGAGACTGGAAGCTGCCAGGGAAACCGGCAGAAGGCACAGAGAAGCCTTTTTGGGAAACATTTGCTTTGGTTGTGTGTGTGTGTGTGTGTGTTTGTGTGTGTATGTGTGTACGCCGGCTAGTGAGAGCCGATACTTGGCTTTTTGGATGCATTTAGAAAATGCTCCTTGAGCGATTTCTGTAGAGGAAGAAATGAGGGGGAAGCCCCATGGTGGTTTTTGCCTAAAAAAGAGTGGGTTTGCAGGCATAAAATTGCACGTGTCTCCACGGATTTGACTGCTGGGACTCTGGTATCCAGATGTTGGGATGGCTCCCAGAGCAGGAACCGTAACTAGCAGAGAAAGTTTCTTAGTTTTATTTTAAAGATCAGATTCCAGGGTTAAATAAAAAACCCTGGCTGGGTTTTGCTTAATTGAGAGGACCTGTTCCTGTGGAGAATGTACAGTGAAAGGAGTAAACACAGTTAACCAAAGCATGGCTGTTCATGTTGGAGTGAGACTTTGCAGATTTTCTGCAAAGCGCTGTTCATTTGCATCGCGCACGAACCGCTCATGTGCCGTTATCGTAGCCAGAAGTAAACAGGACACCGGTTTATGAGCTTCCAAATGAGTCCCATCCATTTTTACAGCCGTGGCGTTACCAAGCCGTGGAGTCTGAGGCCCACGAAAACCTCTAACTCTAACCACGTGTTCTGTAGCCTTTGTTTTAAAGCTCAAGTTGAACATGTCTTTATGTTGAAGTTTAACCGTCACCAATCAAAAGTATATGCCTTAAGTCACAGTAAGAAGCAAGTCAATGTTTTCACAGCTTAAGTGGCACATGAAGCTCCCCAATTTTAATACTTCCTCCCCATTATTGTTTGAGAATAAAGGAGATGTAAAATGTACCTGTTACATGGTACAGAACGGATGTGGAGCTGACAGGTGAGGTTGGAAGGGGTGGCGGGCGTTCTCTTCCATTAGGGGAGATGGTCCTGGGAGGATTCTACAGCAAACAGACGGTGTTAGCAATGGACAAAGACGCCAGGGAAGAAAAGCAGACTCAAAGAGAGCAGATATTTTTATCTTGTGACTAATTTAAGCAATGTGCACTCTTCTGATGCGGTTGTCTTCAGGAAGGGAAATGCACATCTATGCAATAAAAGGACTCGAGAAACCCATGACTTGATTTTGCAGAATAGAAAAAAACAAAGCGTGTGCGACCGAAGACGTACTTGCATTGATGGGACTTTGAACCGGACAAAAAAGTGATGGGATTTTTTAAAAAAAAAAAAAACAAGCAACACTTGGCAATTCTCACGTGCACCTCTTTTAAAATCCTTCCCTCACCGGGTATGGTGGCGCATGCCTATAATCCCAGCTACCTGAGATGCTGAGGCTAGGGATCACTTGAATCCATGGGTTCGGGACTACATCACGCAACATAGTGAGATCTAGACCACACCACGCCACACCACACACCACACCATACCACACCACACCCATACCCATACCACGCAACGCCACGCCACACCATGCCACACCACACCACACCACACCCATATCCATACCACCAGGCAACATAGCGAGGCTTAGTCAATACAATACAATGCAATGCAGTGCAATGCAGTGCAATACAACACAACACAACACAACACAATACACACGATAGTGACCAAAGGGAGAGTGTGTTCAGAACCTGCATGGACAGAAGGACTTAGATTCACCTGTGGAAGTGGACATCAGGTGCTCTCTCGGCCCTGGTTAGTCTGTGACATGGTGACGAGAGAGACACTGCAGTCACCGATGCACTCGCCGAGGCTTAGACTCCCCCTCCTTTCCTCTCCCGTGGCTGAGCCCCGTCTTGGGTAGCTGCGGTTCTGTGAAGGTCATTGTGCAGAGACTCCCATGGTCGGCGTGTGGCGAGACCCCGACTGGTTCTGCGTTGAGATGCGTCCTATTAGCTGTGTCCCTGGGAAGCCGACATGGAGGCGGCGGGACACCAAGTGTATGGGGCGGAGCAAGGCAGGCTGGGCCGGGGGACCCTCAGCCTGGACCGGACAGGCTGACCCGGCCACCCAGAGCTCTGGGGCAGGGCGTGCTTCCGCAGGGGACAGGCGCTCGGCCGAGCCGGCCGGGCACCCCTGGCTGTGTTGGGCCGGGGGCTCCCGGGGTTCAGGATGAGGCGGACCCTGAGATGAGCAGCTGGCAGCCGTTGGGGGGCATGCGAGCTCTCCTCCTGGGAGACAGCGCACCCCGGGGCTGCCAGAAGCGTCTGCAGAAGCAGGATCAGCTGTAACTCCCTTCCTGGATGCCCACGGGCCAGCGTGTGCGCGACGCTGTTGGAGGGGAGCACGTCTACCCCGCCAGGATGGTCCTTGCTGAGAAGTAAAGGCCCTTTGGTCGTGGAGCCCATGTGGCTTTGGCCCCTGGGAGTGGGAGCGCCTCGGGCCTGGTGTTCGGGGGGACGTCCAGCTGCCGGTCATCTCGCCGTGGCCAGGCGCCACCACGATGGCAGGCGGAGGTGCTGGAAGAGAAGAGATGGAGAGCGGATCCTCTTCGGTGCCTCATTCCCTGGCTGGCGTCTTCCTAGGCTCAGACCTCTGGGCAGACACGTTTCCCCCTCTGCTTGTTAGGGTGTCTGCCTGTCGGTCGTTTAGGGGTGATGTGAGGAGGCCGGGCCGGTCTCAGCGCCCGACGGGAAATGGGCTGAGGGCCGGCACCTCTTTGCTGTGAGGCGCCGGCTTGGAGGCGGGAAGGTCTGCCGGGGCGGGGGGTCACTGACACCCCCTCATGCCCACACGCTTCTGCGCCAGCCTCCTGCTTCTGCTGCAGCTGGGAGGGGGGGACCCCAGACGCTAGCGGGGGGCAGATGTGCACGTGGGCCCGGCGATTCTGCCGCAGGGGTTTCCACGGCAGGCTGACCTCCCCGCGTCCCGGGTGGGGGGGCTGCGTCTTCTCTGCGGGGTGACGCTCTCTCTCCCCCATGAGCATCACTGATGTCCCTCTCACGTGGCCATGTGGGTGAGGGACCCGGGGTCTCCCACCTGGCGCCGTCTCCCCGCTGGTGCTGTTCGTTGATCACGTCTCCTGTCTCGCCCAGTCTGGGCTGCTCCCGCCGTCGTGAGGCAGCCTCCTCAGTCTCCCTGCTGGGCTTGGGTTCCGCGGTCCCTCTGGCTATAGCGTGGCTGTCCTCTTCGTCTCCTGTGGTGTGGCCTGATGGTCCCGGTCTAGTCATGGGGACCAGTGCTTTTTTTCCTCACTTTGCATGTGATTTTTGTCACCGCTGAACACCTGAGTTTGCGTCCTGGTTTCCGCTCACGTCAAGTCACGGTCTTATTGGCACAGGATGGAAGAGGAAGTCATTTCTAGAGGTGGTGGTTCCCAGTCTGCAGGACATGCGCTGACGGTGGACACTGTTTTGGCCCTGTCACCCCCTCCCCTGTGGGCTTGGGGCCCGGGCGGGGGTGGGAGGGAGCGGCCTGATGTGTCAAGGGTTCATGCTGTGCTCACCTTTGGGCCAGAGTTGGGTCAGAGGGTTTGGCTGGCTCTGGGGAACCAGATCACGTCTCCTTGAAGAATAGACTTTCAAACAGTGACCGATGTGATTTTTGCCACCGTCCACGCATTCCTTAGCGGGCCGTGGTTGAGTGAGCTGGACGTGGTGCGATGGACAGAAACCCTTATTTATTGTCCTGTACTGCCCTTCCCCTCCTGCTTGAGTTCACGGGTTCAGGACTACCCCAGGCAACACAGCGAGACCTGGTCTCAAAAAAGCCGTGGGCGTGGTGGCAGGTGCCTGTAATCCCAGCTACCTGGGAGGCTGAGGCTGGGGATCGCTTGAGGCGAGGCTGTGTTCTACCCTCACATGGTTGTGTAGATCCATCTGTAGATTTTCCTGCAATTTACACATGTTCATGCGCCATCTTTTTTTTTTAAATTTATATATAAATTTCACAACACTGTATAATCTCAGGGATTTGTCCCCCACACCCCCCCCTCCCTTCCCCCCCTTTCCCTCCTGCTCAAAGTTGTGCACTTCAGTTTGGTGCTTGACTTGTTTTGACTTTTCCTCAAGGCTTTTGTTTATTTTTTTCACTATATCCCATATATTAGTGAAACCATTTGGTTTCTGTCTTTTTCTTTATGGCTTGTTTCTGCTAATATGATTTCTTCTAAATACATCCATGTTGTGATGAAATCGTCGAATTTGTCATTTTTAATTGATGAGTAATATTCTACCGTGTATATATACCACATTCATGCGCCAACTTAATCACAGGTACTGAGAAGTCCAGTTCATTCTCAAAACAATCTTCAGGCCAGGCGTGGTGGCACGCGCCTATAATCCAAGTGTTGGGAGGCAAGAGGTCAGGGAGTGCTTGAGTTTGCGGGCTCAAGACTACCCCAGACAACATAGTGAGACCTGGTCTCGAAAAAGCAAGGGTGTGGTGGCAGGTGCCTGTAATCCCAGCTACCTGGGAGGCTGAGGCTGGGGATTGCTTGAGTCTGCAGGATCGGGATTACCTTACGCAACATAGAGAGACTTAGTCTCAAAAAACAAAACAAAACAAAGAAACAATCTTCACTCTCCTATTCAGTTTAAAGGTTCTTGTCCCCCTCGGTTCTGAGCTATTTCAGACACCGTGGAGAGAAGGGGGTATGGTGGGTCACCCTTTTCCTGTCTGACCCCTCCACTTCTCCCGCTGTCTCCTTGTCTCCCCATGTCCCCCACCCCAGCTGCGGGGGGGACCCTAGAATGTTCTACCTCAGTAGCCTAGTACCACTCTCTTTGGAAGGAGGGATTCTGCTGGGACTCGTATGCCAGGAGCTAATACCCTGCCAGGGTTTAAGGAAAAATGGTGGAATGGATGATAAAATGCCAGTTGTCAACAGCCTGTGTCAAATAACAGAGCAGCTCCAGACCACACAGCATTTAAGGTTTGTCTTGTTCCCATGGTACTATGGAAGGAAAACCTTTTGCAAGAGTTCCCCAACCCCAGTTAATTCTGTGCCTCCAGGAACAAAGAAGGAAGGTAAACATGCAGTGGCACATCTTTATGGCACTGTGGCCCCAACATACCTAGAACATTCTGAGAGTCTTCTGAAGAATCCAGAGAAGCGGGCCGTGAAATACAGTATTTTTCCAAGTTGTTGTCCATTTAAATGGATTCTCTTGTTCTTCGGTTCAAGTCTCAAGACTTCTGAGCTGTTAAACCTCCAACTCTCGCTGCTGTCAGAACATAGTTGCTTTTCTCTCAAGTGAATGCGTCTTTGGTCATTGCTGCATGATGATCCAAGATGATCTCCCCTGAGGCTGAGGGCCTGTCTCCTGACAGTGTGTGACTCGGACCCAGGCTGCTGAGAACATGCGGCCTGGAGGAATGACCCCCTGAGCAGCGCCCAGTAGCGATGAAGTCATTGTACAGATCTCCATGTACTGAGTCTTTGGATTTTGTTCCTCAGTAGCGTATTGTTCTTTGTATTTTTTTTAATGCTGTTTATTTATTTATTTTTAATTTTAAATTTAGTTATATATACATTTCACAACATTGTAATCCCAGGGGTTTACCCCCCCCATCCTCCCCATCCTCCCTTCCCTTCCCCCCCTTTTTCCTCTTGCTCAAAGTTGTGCACTTCAGTTTGGTGCTTAGCCTCTTTTGACTTTTCCTCAAGTCTTGTGTTTATTTTTTCACTATATCCCATATATTGGTGAGACCATTTGGTTTCTGTCTTTTTCTTAGTAGCATATTGTTCTATTGAGCATCAGCATGGAAATGTTTCCTTTGACTTGAGATCAAGTTTCTGGAACTGCATATGTTACCTAAAACTAGAGAACGTCCCGAACCTCCATTCTGCAGAGTTACGGAGGATTCCGAACACAGCTCTGGGCACTCGGAGAGATGGAATCCGTGATCTCGCTGGTGCCGGCTCACAGAAACATCTAGAACTTCTTTTCACGAGCACCTCTGGCTTCAGGTGGTGAGCACGCTGCTCTGTGAGTCTTCCAGAGAAGGGTGCTTACGTGTGGGGGCTGGGAGGTGGTGCGGGAAGGTCTGAACGACGGTCACTCTAATGCAGGACTTCGTTCTCTCCCTGGTCATGGCCATGGTGATGCCAGAGTCTGGGCAAGTGACAGCAGCCATGTCCTAGCTGGAGTGTCACACTCCTGTCTCTGCCGGGGTGTCGCAGCTCTTGCTTTGCAGCTTGAGAGCCATGGCAGGCGCTTCTAGGGGACTTCAGCCCTGCAGCAGAGGGGTCCAGGCAGAAGATGGGCCTCTCCTGCTCCTGCCGGGAGCAGCTTATATAGGCAGAAGGGGGTGGGGCTAGGTGTGCTTTATGCAAATGAGGCCAGCCCGTGAAGTTCTCATTGGTAGAAAATGTGTCCGGTGGGTAAAATTCTGGTTGGTAGAAAATTTGTCCAGGGAAGTTCTGATTGGTAGAAAATTTGTCCAGGGAAGTTCTGATTGGTAGAAAAATTGTCAAGCCGCCATTGGTTGGATTTCCATCCTGGGTGTGTCTCACTGATGTGGTTTCCTTTTTTATTTTTAAAAAATAATTATTGTGCTGTTTACATATTTTATATATATTTATGTTATCTACATACTTATAGATACACATATTATTTCATATATTTATCTATCTGTGTGTATATATTTATGTTTCTCTATAAATTTATTACATCATTGCTTTCCCTGGGGTTCTCCCTCCCCATGAACCTTTATCTTGACCTTGTGCTCCTACCGTCCCTGATTTCCCCCTCCCCTGGTTCCCTCCCTAGCTGCCTGCCCCAGCTCTGTTGTCAGCTTATTTTGTCTATTCCCTGGTCTTTTGCTTGTCATTCCTCTATCCCATCTATAGGTGAGACCATCTGGTTTCTGTCTTCTTCTGCTACTATGATTCCCTCTTTCTTTCTGCTACTATGATTCCCTCTTTCTTTCTGCTACTATGATTCCCTCTTTCTTTCTGCTACTATGATTCCCTCTAGGTCCATCCATGTTACCACAACAGCATCATATTAGTCAGTTTCGATGGCAGAGTATTATTCCATTGTGCATGCAGACCACGATGACGTGGTTTCCTTTATACTCAGCTCTACACCTGGGTGGCTGCTCCGACCTGGGATGTGACCCTCAGCAGCCTCCCAGTTCTCCTGGCTGTTCCCAGACGTGGGATGGTCTCATGCTGGTTCTTCCTTCTTGCTTGATCACCAGCTTTGGGTTGTGGGCAAGAATACAGATGACCCCAGAGCTAACCAGGGGAAACGAACCATTCTAAGCCATCCCCAGCTTTCACTCTCTGACAAATGAAAGCGTGTTCCCTTCAGTCCAACGCGGAGGTGCCTGGTGTAGAAACTCCCCTGGGTAACTCTCATCAGCGGTGACTCCTCCCCTGCCCTGCCCAGCCCTTCTCTGACTCCCAAAGCCTTTCCATCACCTGCTGGGTGGGAGAAAGAATGGGGGTCTCATGTGGGGGTGTGTCATGAACCATTCTGCTCCTTCCCACCCGCCAGTCCAGGGGCCGTACCTGACTGCAAAGGATGCCGGGAAATCTAATCTACCCATTGCTCAGGGGGGCAGACCACTGGCAAATGCTTGGCCGAGGCACCCGCAAAGGACCGTGGAAGCTGCCGATCATGGGGGGGATGCTGCTGGGGCTCATATCACATCCGTCTCCCTGAATCTCCTCTGTGTCGGCAGACTCGCAGTCTTCCATCTTCTCTCTCATCATGAAACTGCAACAGCGTGCACCAAAAAGGTGAAGGAAATAACTACACACGGTCCCACTCAGATGCCCCCGATGGATGCTTCGGTGGCCAGCTTTTCAGTCTATTCCTTTAGGTACAACATCACATAGCCTTGCTTTTTGCCAAAAGGGGGCCATAGCAACGTTCTTTTGGGAAGTTGCTATCTGATCATTGATAAATGTTGTGTCGATGTTTCCTATATCCTACGCACCGTCTTGTGACCTCAAGGAACTGTAATCCTATGCAGACCTCATACTTTTTTTTTTTTTTGTGACTAAGTCTTGCTATTTTTGCCTGTGGAACCACAGGCTCTCGTTGCCTGGGGTACCACAGACTCAAGCCATCCCCAGCCTCAGCCTCCCAGGTAGCTGGGATGACAGGCGCGTACCACCACGCCCAGCTATTTTTTTGGAACTAGGTCTCGCTACGGGCCCCTGGTGGGACTCGAACCGTGATCCCTAGCCCCGGCCGCTTCATAGGCTGAAGCTTACAGGCACGAGCCACCATGCTCGGCCCCTCATACGTTTTGAAGTAAATATTTATTGATATGGTTTTGGATACTTCCGTTGTTTTGCCACTGCCTGTAGGACTGCATTGAATAGCCTGTAGCTTTGCTTATACCTGTGATTCCTTCTTCAACATGTCATCATTCAAGTGGAATCGCTGCATCCACGTATAGGGGGATGGGTGTGGGCACCTGAACGACCCTTTGGGTGCAGTTCCCTTAAAGTCGTCTTGCAACTCATGCAAGGGAAAGTAGCAGAGATGGCAAGGGGTGCTGGCTGTCCTCCGGAGAAAGGTCTGGCGAGACCCTGCCGTGTGGTGCATAAGATCCACGGCGTCTCACTGGCTTAGTTAGATTAGCAGCTCCTCTGGCACAGGGAAAATACCGACTGAGGAAAGATGGAAGATGTGGAAAGGGGGAGCGTGATGGAAACCCTTTGGGTTTGGCTGGGTTTTCTTGGAAGGCACAGACGGGGACGTTACATTTGGGATGGTGCAGCCGTGGGGAGAGGCAGGGAGGGAGGCCACGGGTGATGCTGCCGAGAAACCTGGAGTGGAGGAGATCACACTGAGAGAGGCCGGAAGGGAGAAGGTTCCCAGTAGCTGCTCTGGGAATCACAAAGAGCACGTTAGAATTGGGGGCACAAGGTAAGGAGTGGGGGTCAATTCCAAATCAGTTTCAAAAATGACAGGATGTGGGGTCCATCTAAGTGGAGGAGAGTAGCATGGTATTTCCCAGCATCCCTGTGCCCCTCTGGCTGGACCAAGAGGGGGTGCCAGCCATCGGCTGGGCAAGGAGGTGAAGGATCTCAGGGCTTTAGGAGAGCAGCATGAGCTGACCGTGGGAGGTCCAGGAAGCCAGGAGCTGATAGAGGATCTGGGAAAACTGAGTCTAGAAGACAAGGAAGAGCCCGGCGAAGTCAGAGGTGCTTCGGAGCGAGTAGGGATGGCTGGAAGGAGAGTAGACTGTGGTTAGCGGGATGGGTTTCATGAGAGATTGTCTTGCTCTCATCAGCTCAAATCCCTCATGGGCTGTATAGCTTCCTTAATCATTCTCATCATGTTGGTTGGCTCATCTCTAGGTTTCTGTGTTTGTGAGAACAAGATACCCTGGGAAAGGAAACGTAAAATCCTATCTCGCGTCTCCCCTGGTCAGACTCCATTTGGAGGATGGTGTTTAGTTTTAGATTTTAACTGGGCTTCTCCACAAATGCTGTGGCCTGAACCTTGGAAATCCAGGCTATGTGACCTCTTCTCGGCCATGATCTCTCTGGCCCAGGCCGCCATTAGCCTGTCACGACTCTGGAAGCCCGCCAGTCTCCATTTTCTCCACAGGCAACTGAAGTCCTGTGCAAACACTGTCAGACCTTATGGCGGTTCCACTGGTGTAAGACCCAGTCTTCAGGGGTCCATGATCTCTTACTACATCTGGGCCTGGTGACTTCCTCGACTTCATCTCCTCCTGCTTCATCCTTTGTTCTCACCACTCCACCATGGGCATCTCAGGCCTGTTCCTACCCCAGGACCTTTGCACATGCTGGCCCTTCAACTTGCAGTCTTCAGCCTAATCTCCACATAGAGTCTTCCTTCCCTCTCTTTAGGTCTTTATCACCTTCTTGGATAGACCCTTCTGATCAACAGAAATATTTAGCAGCACTGCCCACACTCTACAACTTTCCCCTTCCCAGTTTAGATCGCTTTCGAGCATGCTCTTCATTTTAGTCTTTTCGACTGTGCATCCCCTCGGTGAGAAGGCCTGGTCACGAGGGCAGGGGGCTTCCTTTCACTTGTTTGTGGTCACTTCCTCCTTCCATCCAACCTCATGGGGCTGGGTAATGATCACTGAGTGAATGACTGTTTGAGTTACTGGCTGTAAAGGCACATGTGTCTGTGTGAGAAAACGCAAAAACAAGAACAAGGAGAAAATAAAAACAGCCCAGAAATCACCTCCATGAATATTTCGGGGTGATCTTTCTCCTGTTCCTAACTTTACACACACCTGGCTTGCACACACAGCAGCAGGGTGGCTAGAGCTTGGAGGAGACTGTAGCATCTCACTGGAGACCACTTGGCAGGGTGCTGGGCTTGGATTAGAAGCCTTGGGGCCTGTGATGTGAGGGACTCCGACTGTCACGGGCTGTCACGGTATCAAGCACAGATCAGACTGCTTTGCACACATGTACACCAGCAGGCTACGCCATCCAGGATAGCTGCAGGGAGGCATCAATTCTCCGTGGAAAGACACTCTTACCCTGTCCTCCCCGACCCCGTCTCCCCCCTCCGCCTCCCCGTGGTGGGACTAACTTTGAAGCGCTGAACTTTCTAGCACTGGAGTTCAAGTCCAGGCCTCTGGCCACGTGTTGGCTGCGTCCTGCAGGAGGATTTCCACCTGGAACCTCAGGTAGCAAAAACGTGTAGAAACACTTTTAACAGTTCAAAACTGGCAACGGCGAACTTGCTAAGGGCAGTAAGAGATTTCTTATTCTCCTGTGGGCATGTTTTCCTTTTCTGTAAAATACCTTCTTATGCTTGATGTTGGGATCTGCGTGGGCACCTGGGTGGGGGCTCTACTCTCGTCTGTCTGCTGGCAGCTCACACACAGGCTGTCAGATCCTCTTGGTAGAATGTGGATTAGTCATGCATCCAGGGCCAGACGCGTGCTTCATTTTCTTCTGACAAAACCTGCTCTATTTTTAGAAGGTTACTCCAGCGACATCAGGAACACATTAAACCGCATATTAACTGGGATTTTAAAACCCTGCTTGGAAGACGCTTTAAGCCCGATGGGTGTAAACACAGTCAAGTCT
>PVHY01032221.1:0-12035 GCA_004024945.1 Uropsilus gracilis
GTGCTGCTTGGGTCTCCCGGCCGCCTCCTGTGTCCGGCGGCCAGTCCGCACTCACGGGCCGCGACCCGTGCCTGTCCTTCCTGGCTGCCCGTCCCTCCGCTCCCTGTCTTGTTCCACGTTGCTGTTTGCCTTTCATTCGGACCTGTGACTTGGGGAGCGAGCGGCCTCCCCTTGCGTGTCCAGCCGAGAAGCTCCTCGCTGGGCACAGACGTCCACAGCGGGTTCATCTGCTTGGTTTCCTCGATTTTTGCGTGCAGCGCTGTTCTGGGGCCACTGCCGCATCGCTACAGCCTCCTTCCCTCCCGCCCTCCCCCTGTGGAAAAGGGGGTGCGCCCTGCCCCTTTTGGAGGTGTGTCTGATCTGGGGTTCTGGCTCCCAGACCTCTGCAACCTCATACGTCTGCTTCTGTGTTAGACAGTCTCCGTGGTGGGGTCTCTCGGGCCTGTGTTCGAGGATTCTCTCCATGCTCTTCTTGGGCATGTGTGTGAGCCCAGGGCCGTATCGTCAGCCCTCTTCTCTCCCCGTGGCTGCTGGTGGTCTCCTTGTTCTTGGTGAGGGCTCACGGGAGCGGAAGCATGCGAGAGGGCCTTTAATCCCTCCCCCCCAGCCCAACCCTGGGTCATCCGGTCTCGGGGGTGCCCGCGTGCTGGCCCCGGGTCCCTCCTCACCAGCCAGCGCGTCGGCAGAAGGAGCCTGGTGCGCGCAGCACGGGTGCAGCTGCCAGCCGAGACAGGCCGGCACGGGCAGGTCAGGGCCCGCGTCCAGCACCCGCCCCTCCCTCCGCTGGGACGAGAGCGGGAAACGGAGCTGCTCCCGTAGTCGTGCTGCTTTAACTCTTGGGCCCTCTGAGACCCTCCCTGACCTCAGGGGCGCTCCTCTGCCGAGTGGGGACGTCATGGGCTCCGCTGCTGCCAGGCGTGGCTGCCTGCGCTGAGCGCGGGGTGGGTGGGGTGGGTGGGCCTCTCTCCGGGCGGTCGGCTGCAGTTTCCGCGGCCACTGCCTGTGGATGTGTTCCTGCGGGGGCCACTTGCAGGGTGATGGTTCGGAGGCTGCCTTCCCGGAAGCAGCAAGGAGAAAGCCCTGCCCAGCCGCCTGAGCGCACGCAGAGTCGTCGTTCTCTGGGCTCACTCGTGGCTGGCCTCGTGCTGCTCCTGCCTCCCTTCAAAGTGCTGCTGGCCTCGTCCTTAGTTGTAGGTCCCCTTCAGTTCTTCCTGGGGGCGACGAGGGTCCTGGGTAGGGAGGTCGTCCTCCAGTTGCTTGTCGGTGGATCGTCTCGTGTCCGTCTGCCTGCTGTGCGCAGCTCCTGCTCTCCGTCCTCCTCCTCTCCGGCCCGCGCCCTTGCCCCCAGCGGGCTCCAGTCCGCGGCGTGGTGGCGGCCTCCCTAACGCAGCAAGCGTAGACAGGCAGCCGAGCGTTGACGGGCAGCCGGCCGCGTCCCCCGTGAGGAAGTCCCTCTGGCTTCGTCCGTCACCTGCTAGCGCCCGACGTGGTGTCCACGGGGCACTGGGCCCGGGTTGCCCGCGCACGGATGCTGCCCAAGTGTCCGGCGGCGATTCGGGCTTTGCTCGGCACCGCACCTGCTTGTAACCTGACCCGTCTCCTCCCGCGACCTGAGTCTGGTCCCGCGTAGCTGACGCTCACCGTTTGCTTTCTCTCCGGTTCTAGATTTGGATTTCCAGGCGGCGGCCCCGTCGCCATGTCCGGTCAGGAGCGCTTCCTCATGCCTCCTCAGCAAATCCCAGCGCCCGGGGCCCACCCCCAGCTGAGACGGCCGCTCTCCGTGGATGTGCCCAGGCCCGTCAGCGATGCCGCGATGGGCAGCCCCGTTGGGCTGGCCCGGCACTTCCCGCTCCAGGGCCTCTCGGTGCCGCGGCATGACATTCTGGGCCAGGCCTTCATCGAGCTGAGGCACCGGGCCCCGGACGGGAGGCCGCGACCGCCTTTCGGTGCCGCTCCTGGTGGCGTGTTGGAGGCTCCTTCTCACCCCAGACACGGGAACTTCGTCCCCAGGCCCGATGTCCCAGGCCCTCGGCACACGGAACCCGTGACGCGACCTCCCCCAGGCCTCCCCGGCCAGCTGCCCATGCACCCGGGCGTGGAGCCGGCGCCGCCCGCCCTGCAGCCACAGGGCCACCCCGCCCACCCGCCTCCGATGGTCATGAGGTCTCTGAGTCATCCCTTAGGCGGTGAATTTCCAGAGGCCCCTCTGCCCACCTCCATGCAGGCTGAAACAGCGTCTGATGATTTACAGATCGGCCCCCAAGCTCCCGACGGCCTCGAGGAAAAGCTTGACTCTGACGACCCGTCTGTGAAAGAGCTGGACGTCAAGGACCTGGAGGGCGTCGAGGTCAAGGACTTGGACGACGCTGACCTTGAGAACCTAAACCTGGACACGGAGGACGGCAAAGGGGATGAGCTGGACACTCTGGGCAACCTGGAGACCAACGACCCCAACCTGGACGACCTTCTGCGCTCGGGGGAGTTCGACATCATCGCCTACACGGACCCGGAGCTCGACCTGGGGGACAAGAAGAGCGCGTTCAGCGAGGCGCTGGACCTCGCCGTCCCGCTCGACGACAAGCTGCCCGGCCAGTGCGCGCCAGCCGAGCCCAAGACGCGGGAGCAGGACAGCCAGGCCGCCCCTCCCGAGGAGCACTCGCCCTGGAGAAGGGCCCCTGCTGGCAGTGAGATCAAAACCGAGGCGCCGTCTCCGAGCTCCAGAGGGGACGCCCAGGGTGACGGGGACAAGAGCCAAGTGGCCCAGGCCCCCGGTGACGCGCCTTGCTTGCAGACGGCTCCCGCCGAGGGCAGCGGGGCCGAGCGGCCGGCCGCCCCACCAGCCGACACGGACCCGGCCGAGCGGGGGACTGACCCCGGCTGTGGCGGGGACGCGGGCCCTGGGCCCACCCAGACGCCCCCGGAGGAGGCCGCCGCGCTCGCCCTGACAGCGGCGACCCCCGTTCTCTCCAGCTTGCTCGCTCACGAGAAGCCCGAAGCCGCCAACGCTGGGCCCCTGGGGTCTCCGGCACCGACACGGCCGGCCTCCCCGTCCAGCCGCGTGCCGGGCGTGCCGCCTGCCATGGTGACACCCCCCGGGCAGCCCCTGGATAGCGGCACGAACCCCAGCGTGGCGCTGGTCTCCAGGGTGAGCCACGCCTTCCCGCAGGGCGCGCAGGTCAGTCCGGGCTTCGCTCAGGGGCCGGTGGCCGTTGGCCATGGTTTCGGGACCGGGAAACCTGCCGGCCAGACGACGCCACTGGCCGGTCAGCCCGGGACTGGCGGCCTGGCAGGCCCCCCGCAGCAGCTCCCGGTCCCCCCGATGGCCCCGCAGGGCCGGGAGAGACCCCTCCTTCTGGAGGAGCAGCCGCTCCTTCTGCAGGACCTTCTGGATCAGGAGAGGCAGGAACAGCAGCAGCAGAGGCAGATGCAGGCGATGATCCGGCAGCGCTCCGAGCCCTTCTTCCCGAACATCGGTAGGCTCGTGGGGCGGTGGGCGGCCGGGCCGGGGCCGGGCTGGCAGCTGCGGTGGGCAGGGCCGGGGCCGAGGACCGAGGTGGTCGTGGAGCCTCGCATTGGGGTCTCCTCTCCGGGCGTCACAGCGAGAGCGTTTGGCCTTAGCTTGCTCCGGGGGAACCCCGAGATGCAGCGCCGAGCGCCGGGCCCTCTCTTCTGTTGGGCGGGACGCTGCCCGCTGGAGAGGGGGCTTTTCCTCACGGCGGCCAGCGCAGGCGTTTCTGTCTCGCTCTGCTTGTCTCTGTGTCGGGCCCGCCGACCAGCCTGGCGGCGAGCTGACTAGGGCCCGGCCCGCAGCAGTCGGTCAGCAGGCCGGGCAGGTTGAGAGCAGGACATAGCAGTGACGGACGCAGGTTGGCAGAGGACTTTCTCCTCAGTGCCAACACGGGCGCTTCCGGGAGAAGACGCAGAGGGAGACTGAGTTCTGCCCTGCGCACCTCCCCAGTCCCCCCTCTGCCGGTCCGTTCCTATGCCACATCGCACCTCGGTAGCTCTCCCTGTCCGAAGCTTGGACCTTCCCTAACGGGTCCGTCTTTCTTCAAAGAGTGATGTGGGTGGAACGCCTTCCTGTTAGAAGTGATTGCAAATGCTCATCCTTCTTGTGGAACGACTAAATACTTGGGTGAAAGTAAATTGCATAGCTTGGGGTCGTTGACTGCTGTGATCTCCGCTTAAACCGGGCGGCTTGCTTAATTCTTTTGGGACTGAGTTGCTAAACTCGCCTCACCCTGCCACCGAGACAGGCCTCAGCTCGGGATGAGGGCCGTAACCGCCTCGCAGCTATCATGTGAAACCTGCGATAGTGACTATCAAGCAGGAAGGAATAAGAATCTGTAAATTACCTATCTGTGACCTGTCACCTCTGCGTGCGACTTGAACTGAGAACTATGAAATGAGTAACTTGAACATGCTGTTTCTTCCTTAGATTTTGATGCAATTACAGATCCTATCATGAAGGCCAAAATGGTGGCCCTGAAAGGCATAAATAAAGTGATGGCACAAAGCAGCATGGGCGTGCCCCCGATGGTGATGAACAGGTGAGCCGGCGCCTCATCTTCCTCCTGCTTTGGGAAGTGCGCGACGTCGTCCCTGGTGCTTGGAGAAGCAGGCAGCTCCTCGGAAGATTGAGGCTCTTGTCATGAGCTGTAGGTGTTTAGGTGGCTTGTGAGGTCAGAACACGGTCAGCCAGGAAATGCTGTAGAGCCCTGGTTCCTTTCCTCGAGTTTCAGGGGAAGCATGAGACATCTGTGACGTTTTGAAGGGCAATTTGCTCAGTCAGTCAGGACAGTCAGTTTTTAACCGGAGCTCTTTAAACCCCCTTCGGCGGGAGCTCTTGTCCCTGACGGGCGGCCAAAGAGAAGCGGGGTGACAGCCGTGGGGCGGCGCGTGTTGAGAGCATCTACGCTGGTGACTGGCTGGCTGGGCCCCCGGGGCGCGTGCAGAGAAGGGTCGGGTGTTCCATCGCCAGCCGTGAGGCCGAGGCGCGAGGCCGTTCGAAAGCGGGGAGGTGGGGGGTTTGTACGTCAGCTCACTGTCGGCAGAGAAACGTGACACGTGTTAGAGGAGCCGAGGTGTTCAGCTCTGAGGTGCTGCCATCGGAGTCTTTGGCCCCTGGGGCTGGTCGCAGGCTGGTCTCAGGTCACAGACCTGAGACTGTGGCGGGCGTGGGCCACAGTGCGTGCGTTCAGCCCCACACCTGCTCCTTCGGAGCATCTGGGAGGGTGCTTGTGTGTGCTCTCACGTGTGTTCTCAGCGAGTGTCGAGGCATGGGCCGTGGCCCCTGCCTGCGCTGCGCTTGAGCGCCTCTCCTACGGCCGTGCCTCACCACGCCGGAGCTAGTGAGGGGGGGTGAGGGCGGTGATGGAGGCTCTTGGCACGTCCTCGTGAATTTTGGATACCAGTGGTTAAGATGGCCTGGGAATCCTTAAAGGAGTATTGCTTTTCATTTGTCAGATGCTCAGAAACGGCTGAGAGCCAGCCGGTGTCTGCCGAGCGAGAGTCGGTGATTTCTAGCGGCCTTCACTAATGAAGGCGTCTCCTGTTTGACACTGGGAGCCTCTTGACATTACTTCTCAGCGTGTTTTGCCAGAGTGGAAAACAGTGCGAAAGCAAAACGGACTTGTAACGGGAGCCGGTGGCCTTTGAAAGATCGTTGCTACAACTCGAAAGCCACCCTGTCCGTTCCCCGTGTATGTTGGCTCAGGTGACTGTCGGTTGTGCAGGAGCCCTCCCCTGAACGACCCACAAGGAACGTGCTCCCCGTTGGCCATGAAGAGCGAGTCAGAGTCAGGTGGTTGAAGTGCCGCTCGTAAGGGCCAGACAGAAGGAAATGCCCTTCGCCAGGCCCGTGGTGACCAGTGGGCCTCAGGACGAGCCCCACTCTGGAGCCTCCTGCCCGTGATCGACCGAGAGACTTGCGGCCCAGCTTGTGGGGGGCGAGGGGGTCCTCCTTGCACACTTTGCTTCCCTGGGCGTCAGGGTCCTGGGTGCAGGTGTGAGTGATGGCAGGCCTGGAGGCCCCCTTTCGACGCCTGCTGAAGCTGTGGTGCGGAGCTGGCGGGGTCCACGGCAGGCGGGACCCCGGGCCACCACATGTCTTCCGTAGGGGCTCTCGGGGAGTTGTTTCCTCTGGCGCGGTGATGTTCTGTGGAGCGTCACTCTCTCTGGAAGGAGGTTCGGCTCGGCGTTCTCAGCTGTGTAGAGTTCTTCGTGGTTGGTGACCGGTTTTTGAAGTAGCGTTAGCTGTGGGAAGGTACAAGAATGAGGCTTTTCGGATGGAGGAACTAAGTATCTGAGCTGTCAGGTAGTTCTCAAAAGGCGTAGTTTCCTCACAGTTCATACGGAACAGCGTGTTTGA
Organism: Uropsilus gracilis; assembly: GCA_004024945.1. Taxonomy (NCBI): domain Eukaryota; kingdom Metazoa; phylum Chordata; class Mammalia; order Eulipotyphla; family Talpidae; genus Uropsilus; species Uropsilus gracilis. Next base: position 6,371 of record PVHY01032221.1, read on the forward strand.
CGGCACGGGGCACCACTCTGTTTTGTACCCAGAAGACCTGGATTAGCGCCTCAGGTGTAATGAGGCACGTAACAGAGGAACACCACTCCCCACCCCTACCCCCACGCCAACCTCCCGCTGGACTATTGGGTGGAACTGCGGCCTGGGTGGGAGCTGTGGGTCCTCCCGGAGCCAGGGAGGGGGGGTGGGGGGGGTGGAGGTGGGGGGGGGTGGAGGTGGGTGTCGGTGAGGCTGGCACACAAACACAGGCTTGAGGGAAAGCGTTTGGATGAAGGAATGGCGAAACCTTCTCTCCCGCGGAAGAGACTGCGTCAGGCAGGGCCTCGGCGCACTTCCTTCCACAGCTGCGATGTGATCCTCGTGCTTCCTCCGTAGGTTCCCCTTCGTGGGCCCGGCGGTAACCGGGACACAGAAGAGCGATGGCCAGACTCTCCTGCCGCAGGCGCTCGCTCAGGTACCGCTGCTCACCCCTAGCCTCTGTCCAGGCCCGTCCTCGCCGGCGGCCGCAGGTGGTGGAGCCTCAGGCCTGCCAGAGCCAGCCCGGAGAAGCCGAGGCGTTTCTCACTTTGTGAAGGAAGGACCGGTTCAGGTTTCACAGTGGATGGTAGTTGCTGGAGAGGACTTCCACGCGGAAGGATGGGCAGTCTCCCGGAGGGAAACCCGGAGCTCAGGGTCTTGGGCTTTGCTCTGTTTCCCTGTAACTCCAGACCTTTCCATGGCTGCAGTTGGAGTTGCTCCATTACCATGGAGACTGCTGCAAAGGGAAGTGCTGGTTATGGCCCCTAACTAGACGCGGCCCTGCTCCGCCCCGCACTCCTTGGGACACGTGGGAGCTCTGACCGTTCGGCCCTTACCATCGTCTCCGCGTGTGTCTGAGCAGTCGGGGGCAGGCAGTGTCCAGGAGAGCAGAGCTGCTCGTTTCATTGCTTCCTCCCAGGGTTTTCCCACGCAGCTGCTGGGGGGTGGCCAGGGGTGGCAGGGGGAGGTGGGAGAGCTGCCTGCAGCGTGACTTTCCAGACGTTCCTTTTTGCCCTGCCTGCTGTGCTGCGGAGGACTTTCGCTGATAGTCTCATTGTTCCCGTTAACTAAACAAAGAGATACACCTCCGATACCCGTCAGGGCGTCAGGGCTGGGTTTAGGATCGCCCCCCGCCCCACGGCAAGCTTGCCGTGCCCGTCTGTCTGGGCCCGGTCCTCCCCCGCTTGCCCGACTGTCAGAGCCGTCCGCCCTGCCGCACGCACGCTCGGGACTCCGCGTTGCTGCTGGCACGTGTCTCAGAGGTGTGGCCTTGCACACAGCGCACGCCCGCAGGCCCGCACGCCCGGTAGGAATGGCACGGACCGGGTGGATGCTGTTCACTCTGTCAGTTAATTTCGCTTAAAGTTGACACGGCGTTGCCAGGGCACGTGAGCCGTGCCGACCCCTCACTACTCAGTCACCCACCCAGGCAGAGGCCAGGCTGATGCTGTCCTTGACACTTCCTTGTTTCCCTACGCGCCCCGTCAGCGGCCCGGCTCCAGCTGCCAGGGCTTTGTTCTGCGGGGCAGGAGCAGCGGCCCTGGCCCGGCCGCTGGGGCGTGGGGCCGGAGGAGCCTGGTAGAGCGCCTCCAGCCGCGGTGCGTGGGTCCTCCGCCTGAGCCCGGGAGCGCTCGGTGGCCCTGCTGTGGTTCTGCCAGGAGTCGCCCCGGGAGGCAGATGTGGCCGTTCCCCACCTGCGGCCCGGGAGTGGAGTGGTGTCAGGCAGCGGCAGCTCTCGGGAACTAGGTCGCCATACCAGAGAGCCCCACTTTCCGTAAAGCTCAGAGCCGTCGTCCGTAGCCCACTAGAGGGCCCCTTCCGTTTCGTTTTTTCCTTTTTTTAAGTTTTCCCCCTTAACTGAAATGTGGAATAAACGTGTCTGTAAATTTTACTTATTTTAGGATGGCAGTATAACACATCAGATTTCTAGGCCTAATCCTCCAAATTTTGGTCCAGGCTTTGTCAGTAAGTATAAATCTAATCAGTTCCATGTTCTCTGGGGATTGCTTGTTGGCACTACATCTGTGTTCTTCTCACACGTGGGGTTAGCCTAGCTGTGTCACTCCATTCTGAGTGCCCTCCTCCTGCGAACAGCGCCGCTGCCCTAGCAAGTGTCTCTCCGCCAAGGCATGTATCCTCGTTGCTTTATTTTCTCTGTGCATGAAGAACTACAGTTAGAGAGAAGTGCTCTAATGCAGAGAGGACCATCTTCCCACTCTGGCCAGCACCGTGGCTGTTTCTGTACCGGGCCGGGCACAGGACGGTCTGCAGAGCCAGCCCCGCGCTACTCTCTGCCGTCTGCCCAGGGGCCACGGGCACGCAGGGCGCACGCTTAGCGGTGATGGGGCTGGCGGCATGGTGTGCGGAGGAAGTCAGGATGCCCGTGAGCTCCTCCTCGTGGTCTTCAGGGACCCCCAGGCGGTTCAGAGTAGCAGTCCAAGTTCTCCCCAAACTGAACCTTTCTCGAATCTCCAGACTGTCGAGCTAACTTTCTTTCACCGTTATTTTTCGTTTTGCTCACCTCTGCTCTCCTGGTTCCAGAAACCAGAAAGGCTTTCCTTGCGGTAGGTCTCACTCTACCAGAAGCGGAACTTCTGACTCTTGTGAAAAAGCCTGTTCTCAAAAAATGCCCTTCAAATTGACTAGACCAGATCCCACGTGCACACATGCGCTGGGACCGCTGGGTTTAGGAGCAGACCCAAAGTCTGGCCTTGTGAAATGACCCCTGCGTAAATTACCACGATTATGATTTGAACACATTTGCATTGAAGCAAGTAAACTGCTGTGACCAACTGGCTTTTTCTGGCGTTACTGTGCCCATTGGCTTTGGCTGGATTCTTACCGGATGACAGTATTCTGTTTCACTGACGTAACTTTTCAGCTAATGTCCTTGGAATTGTGCATATTGATTTCTTTGTCTTGATAGTGAGTCAAAAAGGCCTGTTCAGAATTTCACGACCAAAAGAGAACCCTTTTGGGGGCTGGGGGCGGGGGCGAGGGGGGGCGGGGGCTTGGCGTCCGAATGTTGGCTTCAGTCTCAGGAGTAGGGCTGTCTGCGAGCTAGCAGCAGCAGTCACGAGCGAGGGAAGGATTTTACGTGGCTAGCTGTTCCTTACCGTTGCTCCTTTTTCTCTAGTGGAAATCACACAGCTGATAAAGACGGTCAGGTTTAGCCTAGGGATTTCCCTCGTGAAGCAGCTTACGATTTGGTCCTTTCGGAAGCATTCTCAAGTCCTCCTTTCGGCTCAGGGGAGTCCTCTTCCACTGTCCAGAAGCAGCAGGGCAAGAGTCAGGAGCTTAGGGCCGTCAGCCTGGGCCATGCCGTTCCCGGGCCTGCCTGGGGCCCTGCGCAGGGGCGGGCTGACTTGTCTTTCCAGAGCCTGCGGGTCTGGGCCGCACAGTGCGGGCAGCAGTCCCTAGCCGGGCCGGCGGGGCTGGCCGCTCTGGGCGGGGGACGCGCCGCCGCCGGAAGCCCTCTGCTTCCCAAGGCCTCACTCAAGACTTCGCTCGAGTCTGCGCCCCCGTCCTAAGACTTGCTCTCTTCACGCAGTGTTTTTCTGAGATCTTCTGCTCTTAGCTCCACTGTGGTCTAAGCTCAGCGTTGCGCTTCCAAGGCCCCTGTGACAGACAGGTCGCGGTCAGGCTGCGTCGCCAGGCGTAGGGAGGAGTGAGTCTGTGTGCGCCTGCCGGGCTCGCGGCAGATGCGGCACAGACGGCTCGCTTCTCCCCCAGACGACTCGCAGCGGCAGCAGTACGAGGACTGGCTGCAGGAGACCCAGCGGCTGCTCCAGATGCAGCAGAGGTTCCTGGAGGAGCAAATCGGCGCGCACAGGAAGTCCAAGAAGGCCCTGTCGGCCAAGCAGCGCACCGCCAAGAAAGCGGGGCGCGAGTTTCCGGAGGAGGACGCCGAGCAGCTGAAGCACGTCACGGAGCAGCAGAGCATGGTCCAGAAGCAGCTGGAGCAGGTAACGCGGGCTGCCCGGCGCCCTCTTGGTGACTGCGAGGCCGCTCGGGCCTGTCGCTGCTGAGGCGCGCGGGGCTTGTGCTCACGCGGCGCGTGAAGGGCTGCCGGGCGGGCTGCCGGCTCCGAGGCCACTCAGCGCCTGACCGCGCCGCCCGAGGGCTCCCCCTCCCGGCGTGGAAGGACTGCTTCCCCGCTCCGGTCGGGAAGCGCCGGGGCTAGCTGGGGGGACTCTGGGTCTTCTGCATCTTCTGCCACCAAAGCCCCGCGCGCTCAGCCTCCAGCTTTCCCGAGGACGGGGTTCTGCGCGGGCCAGGACGAGGCGCTGAGAGGCAGGGAGCCCAGAGGGGCTTTCCGTCCCTCGGCCGTCTCCGTTGGCTCCCCGGGCTGCTGGTGGGCGCCCAGGCCCAGGCCTCGGAGGGTGGCTGGCTCTGTGACCCCCGCTCGGCAGTTGGGGCTGAAAGTGCGTGGCTGCGCCCGAGGAGGCGCCCGAGGAGGCGCCCGAGGAGGCGAAGGACCCAGTCGTGAAGACGAGGCCGCTTTGCTTCTGCCTTGCACGGGGAGCCGCTTCCTCTGCAGACCCGCTGGGGTGTGCAAAGAAGTCGAGGTTCAGATACAGCAGTAGCGGTGCCGGAAATGGCTTGCGAGCCCCGTCCCAGGCCATGCCCGGGTGAAAAGCTTGGGTTCATGTGGAGACCTGCACGCGAGCATGCACTGTGTGCCAGGGCCGCTAAGCATCGCCAGTGCTCCGGCAGCCCCTTGGTGGTGACCGGCCGGACAGTGTGTCCGTGTGTGCGCACCGCGGCACCCCCCCCCCCCCCCCCCCGCGTGCGTGCACTGGTGGTACGGCCGGGGTCCCCGAAGCGTTGTGCTGAGGAAGTTGTAAATCCCAGATAGTTGCATGCCCGCTCTGCTTACGTAGTATCTCGAGAAAGATGGACCGGCAGTTCCGGGTGGCCAGGCTCTGGGGATGGACCAGAGGCCTGGACCGTGAAGGCCGTCACGAGGGCGTTTCGGGCTGACCTTCCGGATCTCAGCTGTGATGGTGGTGGTGCGCTGAGGTTCTCAGAACCGCACACCCCCAAGTCAGGCTTGTTGCTCACGGTCCATTTCCATTTGGAAAGTGAAAACGGAAGGTCAGGCCTGGTCGCAGGTCAGGGCAGCGGTAGGGAGGCCGCGGGCCAGTGTCCACGCCGGCCGCTGTGCTCACTCGTGGCCGGCTGCTGGACGTGAACGTGGACTCGGATGTCCTCCCTCCAAACCGAGGCCTCCACAGGAAGGGACCTGGCTGCTGCTGCTGCTGCTGCCGCCGCCGTTGGAGACGAGCGCTCTTGCAGAGTGCGCTCCGTTCTCCTCGCCAGTGTGTTCTCTGGTTCTCGCTTGCCCTGGCCGGCCGCCTCTTGAGGCTCGGTGCGTGTCCACACGTGCCCGAGGATGGGGCCCGGCCTGGTGCTCGCCGGCCCCTGGGGCAGAGCCCTTTGGGAGCTAACACCTGCCGAGACGGGTCGCAGTCCGGCACGTGGTGCCAGGCCAGCGGTGCCAGGGGCACGCCCGGGGGGGGCCCCGTGCTGCTCCAGGTCCTCGACTCAGGACCAGGCCCGGTGGCGAGGCCTCGGGCGGCTGCGGTGGCAAGGAGAGGCCAGGTGTCCCCACCACCGTGCTCAGGCCGTGAGGAGACCTGGGTCC
>PVHY01032222.1:0-12030 GCA_004024945.1 Uropsilus gracilis
TCCAAAGAGAAGAGAGATGGGGGGGGGAGGAAAGACTGGAGTCTGTAAAGCTGATAAAATGATCGATTGTGTTAAAATCTTGAATGCTCTTCTGTGTCACTATGTTAAAAAAAAGAGCCAAATTCTGGCCTGTTCTTCCCAGCCTTGACTGGCCACCCTGGATGTTTTATTCAGCCATGATCCTTGTGGGGTTGCTTGTGACAGCAGACTGTAAGCAGCACAGGGATCATGGACCATGTGCGCCTACTTGGTTCTCCCAGTTTTTGAAAGGAAGATGCTGTGACTCTCATCCTGAGTCTCTTCAGGAGCCAGATGTTTGGCCCATGTCCCCTTCAATTCCAAATTTCTCCTCCTCTGGCTCTCAGGGTCCTACTCTGAGGAGAGAACTGTCTTGGTTACTCACTCCCAGGGCACACACCTGGCAGGTCTGAGTCTTGCTTTTCCCAGTTGGGCACATTCACACAGCATGGAGCCTGGGGGTTCACTCTGCACAGAACTGCACTGTGTGTGACTCAGGGATGGGTGGGTCGGCCCTTGGCTTGCAGGAATGCTATCAGGACCCCTCCCTGCTGTTCTGACACTGTGTGATGGTTGCTGCTTTGAGCAGACATGTGTTCTAAGACATGTCCACACAGTTATGACAGGTCTAATCATAAACCTCATGGAGGAGATGGTTGTCTTGGATGCAGTTATTAACAAGGGAGGTCATATGTGCCCTGTGGACACCCCACTTGCAAAGCCGACATGGAGTGGCCATGCACAGGCCAGTCTTGTTGACAAGCCCTGGAGCTCTCGAGTCTGACGGCTATGGCTTTGTTCACTGAGTCTGGGATAGAGAGAAATGCTCATAGAGTCTCCTGCTTCCCATGGGGTTCCAGCGCATCCCCCTAGACCAGCATGCTAATGCTGTTTAAGCTTGAACCATATTCAGGGAGCATTGAGGATGAGATACTTCCTCTTTCACGGATTCTCTGATTCTACCACCAGCATAAACAGCTGCTTTTTTTTTTTTTTTTTTTTTTTTTTTTTTTTTTTTTTTTTTTTTTTTTTTTTTTTTTTTTTTTTGGTAAACAGGTTTGAAAAGCAGTTGACACAGCATTTACTGCTATGTTGAAAAGTATAGCTGTGTTTAAAAAATAGAAATTAAAACATGCAGGGTGACCATAGATCTGCACAAATAACAGGGAAGAGGGAGGGAGAGACATCCAAAGGGGAGAGAAGGTAGGGGGAGGGAAGAGCACAAGGGGTTGTGGAGATGGATCACAGGTGCTTTGGTTGTGGGAAAACTGGGGTGACTACACCTGAAGGGAGACATCAAATACTGTCCAAAAATGAACAATAATGTAAGAAAATAAATATTAAAAAAATAAATGAATTAAAAAATTCTATTTATAGTTTCACGTAATTAAATTAAAAATAGAGATTAACATAACAAAAAAGCTTCTGGGTTTTTTAGGGGGGTTTGTTTTTTCTGTAAACCACTCTTTCCTTATTAGCCCATGCAAGAGCCTTTGATATCTAACCTTTTCTCTTGGTCCGTCATTTGTGTGTCACAGAGAGCTGGTGCACTTTCAGACTGGTTGACAGTCTGGCCTTTTTCATATTTCTTGTGCAAGTGGTACCCTGAATATCATAAGCCAAAGAATTGACTATGGGTCACCCCAGCAAAGGATGCACACAGTAAGGTGGCTCTAGAGTAGAACAGTGAGGGAACTCATAGACTATGTCTCCAGTCACAGTTTTATTGACATGATTTGTGAGATACCCTAGTGTTATAAAAAAGAGTCACTATTTTTTCCTTCACTGGACAACATGGGTAGCATATCCTGGCCCAAGTGATGATATGTTTCCTTTTTCTTCTAATAACCATACACATATACACCTCCCCCCACACACACACACACATAACACATACACAGAAACACACATACACACAGAGATACACTTACCTCTCTCATATGTGAGATTTGGTAGAATTTTAAAAGAGCTCCCAGGGAGTTAGAAAAGTAGCAATAACTGATGCCTTCAATTTTCCCCCTAAGAATAGGTATTTTTTTCTCTTTGAAATTTACCCACCTCAAAGAATTGTTTCAAGATGGAAGAACTATTTTAAAGAAAAATCTTAAATGTTTACCTCCTTCTCTACACCAGAATTAATTATGACTGGTTAAAGATTTAAGAGACGATATTAACAATGTATATTAACTTGGATATATGCAGAACTTACACGAGGCAAGGGGTGGGGGCAGAAAGGCACTGTTGCTAGTGCCACCCTTGGGGCCTTATTAAATTAAGCCAGCAGCCCAGCTGGGTGACAGCTGTTACACCTGTGTTCCTGAGGAGGAAACCAAGGACTTGTGCAGGGCCACACAGCTAGTAAGGACTGGAGTTCACACTTGAAAGTGAAGCTATCAAAGGAAACTGACATTAGAAGAAAATGTGCTAAATACCTGCACAATTTGGGATGATAATAGTGAAGACAATACTGGAATTGCTGCATACAGCATAGACAACAATTTTAGGAATACATCTGAATATGAAAAACTAAAGCCTTTTGAATGACAGAGAACAAGACTGAAAGATAAATGACAGACTAAGAAAAGATATTTACAGTGCATGGTAAACCAAAGGATGGATATATTAAAAATAATAAGTAAATAAAATCATTGATTAAAATCAATTGATTTACCAAAATAGAGGGCCCAAGTGGTTCCCTAAAGAATAAATACAAATGAGCCATAAACAAAGGAAAGGAAAATTTTAACTTAACAAAATGAGACTTTTTTGTCTATTGATTTTAGTCAAAAACCAAGAAAATGGTAGCCGGACATGGGAGACTGAGGCCAGGAATCGCTTGAGTCTGCAGGTTTGAGACTACCCCAGGTAACATAGCGAGACCTAGTCTCTAAAAAAAAATAGCTGGGCATGGTGGCACATGCTTGTAATTGCAGCTACCTGGGAGGCTGAGGCTAGGGATCACTTGAGTCTGGAGGTTTGGGACTACCCCCTGGCAACACAGGGAGACTAGTCTCTTAAAAAAAAAAAGGCTGGGCTTGGTGGCGCATGTCTGTATGTGGCAGCCTAGGAAGCCACGGCTGGGGCCAGGGATCGTGGTTCAAGTCCCACCGGGTGCACGTAGTGAGACCTAGTCACCAAAAAAATATCTGGGCGTGGTGGTGTGTGCCTGTAATCCCAGCTACCTGAGAAGTTGAGGCTGGGGATTTCTTGAGTCTTTTGTACCTCAGGCAGTGCGAGCCTGTGGTTCCACATAGGCAAAAATAGTGAGACCTAGTCTTAAAAAAAATAAAAAGAAAGAAAATTACCAGTGTTGTTAAGGGTATAGAAAAAAGATGTCACATATTGCTGAAGAACTTAGTAATTTAAATTTTTGGAGTTTTGCCTCATGAAATCAATGGAAAAGTTAAGATAAATATGTGAGAAAAAATATAGCAGAAAAAGGAAATAATTTAATATCCCTAATAAGATCTGATTATACCAGTTACGTATGCAACAGGAAGCTAAGCAACTATTAAAAAATGTTAACTGCTGATATGTCTTTGTGGAGGTGGGGAAATGTTCATTATTTCTTAAAAGAGTACTTTCCCCTTGAAGCATAATGTCAAAGTGATAAAATTTAGTTTGGTCTCTTTAGAATTGGTCTTAATTAGATTTGTAAAAAATACATGAACTTTATCATTCTCTTTTGTACTTACACTTTTATAAATTGCGTTTCAGGATAGTTGTTGAAGGATAGAAAGGAGAAAATTATTCTCCATAACACATTGTAATTGTCTTCCTTTTGAATGTCTATTTTTTTTATTCTATTTTGTGATACCTAGGATGTTTTCCCTTCCTTGTAAGAACTAAAGCTATATTAAATATAACCCTGAATTATATTCTAAGTATACATCTAAAAGAACTTGACTTTTGAAAAGGATATTTATTTACTCAAAATTAGGGAGATGAATTTTGGTCACATTTTGTTTTTAAGGTTCAGGAGGTTACTTGGGGGTGTCAGTAAAAGTGTAACCTGTAATTTTTGTCAAAACTACCTAATTAATAGATACATATTGTGTTGACATGTCTACTCCCATCCCAGGACCTCATGGAACAAAGACCACTGTAGTATTCAGAGTTCATCAAAGTTTCAAAAATAGTCGTACTTTGAAGTTGTAAAGTTGAGTACAATTAAACAATTGTTCTTAATTTTAACAAGCAACATTCTGATGTCTCAGTCATCACTTAGTGAGAAAAGGGGTCTCCATTAAATACCCTTGAGTCTGAGAATTGCAGTTTCGCAACACATGAATGATTTTAGTGAATGAGAGTGCCTGCCATGTGCCGTTCTCTCTGCTAAGCTGCAACTCATCCTCCTTTGAGCTCTCACAGTCAGATGGGAGAAAAATATAAGGGGTAGTGTGGTGAGTCCGAAGAGTCTGTGAAATACACTATGTTGACCACAGGAAGGAGCCGCTGAGACTCAGTGTTACCCACTTCAACATGCGAAAGAGCAGGCATAGGTCTTACCATTCCAGAGTCAGTATGAGCAGATGGAGGTCCTGGTGCTCACTTGTGGTGTGACCTTGGCAGGTGGATACATATAAATGCATACCTGCTTTCAGTGCCCCAGCACAAACCATCCCCACTATGCCCTACCACTACCAGGATTCAGTGATATGAACTACATAAAGTATGTTGCAAACAGGGCCACTGGTAAAAATTCTCTTTCTCCTTTGTAGCATAAATATTAAAAGTATATAAATTATAAGTATCAATTCATGTCCTGCTGTAATGTGGATACAGTAATGTGGACACAGATTAAACTGAAACTTCTTGTATTTCTTACATCCTGAAGAGTTCTTTGACCATTTTCTTTATTTTTCACGCAATTTTAGAAGATACATTGTGGTTTCTCCCTGATCCCCAACTGAGACTTCATAAATCTGTTGTACATAGCTTCAAACCTTCATTCATTTATTCATTCATTTATTTTCAAATGACTGCTCTTTAGTTTAAAAGACTACTCCTGCCCCAAAAAGAAAAACATGTGATTTGCCCTTGAAAAAACATCAGAGAAGTAATTCCTCCTGCTTAGCATCAAGAGCAGAAACCTGAAGTTTCACTGTCTGACGTGAAGCAGTTAGGATTCTTGACTGGTCAGTATCAGGCTCCATGTAGCCCTGGCCAGCCCTCGGACCACAGTCTTTCCCTGCAGTTGAGTTCTTTCTTTAACCCAAGTGCTTTGCTTTTTTTAGGTTACTAAATATGAATTGAAATCATGAATTACAGTCTGGATGTTTGAGCTGGCCAAATCTTAAAAGTATCTTGCCCACAGCATCACCCTACTTTCCTGGTGGGGTGTTAACCAGCATGAATGGTCAGATGCCTTGCCTCCATCCTTTGCACCCAGGAGCAGTGCCTTTGCAGTGCCTCCTGATGGTTTGATGTCTTGCTGAACCCTCAGTTCCTACAGGCCTGAACATAGGCTCTGTCTAATTCCCAGTTGTCTACACTAAAGAGCCCAGCTTCAGGTTGAAGACTTGCCTTTTAGAAGGGTCATGGGAGTCCTTTGGGAAAATGTCTGGAAGGAAAAGATGGATATGCCTGCAAGACCAGCAAGAGGTTGACTCAGATATTTGCTAATGAGTACAAGACTCTCTCATGCATAACTATAACATAATAGTCATTTTGAAAGGATGTATTTAGTGGATGATAATTTTGACAAAACCTTATTCTCAAGAGCACATATATGTTCACACATATAAGCATGCACAGACACCATTAGACAGTCTTCATAACAAGCCTGTGTATTTAGGAGAGTTGTGTTTATACCCATTTTATGACATTCTGCAGGATAAATCAGAAAAAAAGAGAAATATCAGATGGTTTCACTTACAGGTGGTATAAAGGGAAACCGAACAAAGCATCTGAAAGAAGACAAAATGTAGGCAGACCATAGATTTGTGACATCCCACAGGGAAAGGGGAGAATGAAGGATCAAAACAGAGAAGGAAGAGCACAGGGGACTGTAGTGATGGATCACAGGTAGCATGGAGGTGGAAGAATATTGGAGACTATACCTGAAGGGAAAAATCAAATTTGTACAAAAAATTAACTACAGTGTAAGAAAATAAACTTTATAAAAATTAAAAATTTCATTGTAGTCAAATATTGTGCAAAAATGAACAATGTGAGAAAAAAAATCTTAAAGAAAATTTAAAACTTGCTGGTAATCAACTGCATAAGCCAAGGCAAAAAAATGATGAACAGTGGTGGAAGGCCTAGCTCCATGTTTAACAAATATCTAAGCTTTTAAAGGAATAAAACCTACTGCTCAAAAGAAAAATGGGCAAAGGTTATGAAACAGCAGAAACATAAAATTGGTCCTTAAATGTCTGAAAAGATGTGCTTTTTCACTTGTACGAAAATAAATGCAAGTTAAAACTATACTGAAATATCATTTCTCACCTTACAAGCAGACTTAATCCAAAAATTTGGTCTTTTACATCACCAGTGAGGTGCTAGGAAAACAGCTTGCTGGTGGGAGTACAAAATACCGTTGTAGATATGAGGGGACTTAAACATGTAATGAATGTACAGATGCATGTCCCCCTCCATCTAGTGAAATCACATCTATTCCACAGAATCATCCATAGAAGCTTTAAAATGTCACACATGCAAACAAAATTTAGAAAGAAAGAAAGCCACAGAGATGCAAAGCAGTGTGGTATTTAATCTGTGGCGGATCTTCACAGTAGAGTACCACACAACTGCAGACAGGAAAGTCAGATCTCTGTATGAATATGGCTGACTGCCCAGGTAATCCTAACAAAGTAGAGAAGGGGGGGGTACTGGACTGGGAGAAATAAAGATGCATGGGGATCACTAAAAGGTTTGACTGTTTCTTAGCCCTTGTTTGGTTCTCTATATTCCACTTATAAGTAAAACCATCTGGTATTTACCTTTTTATTTCTGACTGATTACAGCTAGCATGATTCCTTCTAGCTCCATTCATGTTACCGCAAAAGACATGAATTCATCTTTTTTGATCACTGAGTAATACTCCATTGTGTAAATATACCACAACTGTTTGATCCATTCCTCTGTACTGGGGCGTTTGGGTTGTTTTCATATCCTGGGTATTGTAAATCGTGCTGCAGTAAACATAAGAGTGCAGGTTTCCTTTTGAATGAGTGTTTTGGTGTCCTTTGGGTAGATTCCCAGGAGTAAAATTACTGGATCAAATGGTAGATACATTTTTAATAGCTTGAGAGTCCTCCAGACAGCTTTCCATAGTGGTTGGGCCAGTTTGCATCCCCACCACCTGTGTGAAAGTGTTCCTCTTTCTCCACATCCTCACCATGATTTGTTGTGCCTGTTTTTTTTTGTTTGTTTTTTTGTTTTTATGGGTCATTACCAATGTAAGTATCTCGCTGTGGTTTTTATTTGCCTTTCCATGATTATAAGTGATGTTGAGCATTTTTGCATATAGCTATTGCCCATTCACACTGGTCCTTGGGAGAGTGTGGTTAGGCCAATGCCTCACAGTGCATATGGGGGTGTAGGCATATTCCCTGTTACAGGCAGTGGGAGATTTTCCTTCCGAATTGCTATGGGTGATTATTCTTCCACCAACAGATTATGAAGTTATTTCCTCAATCCAGCTATATTTGATGTTGTCAAAGTTTTTGGTTTTTGGGGGGGTTCTTTTGTCAGTCTAATGGTTGAATACATGTTACCTCATTTTATGTTGACATATTTTAAAGACTCTCCTTCTGCAACCACACGTCGTAGTGTACTTGAAGCTGCTAAAACCCTATCCAGCCTTGCATAAAAGAACATACACCCAAAACCTTGTGTCATGTGTTTCCAGATGTGAAAGGAATTGTCATCTAGAACAGAAAGGTTAAATGGATTTATTCTTTCAACATTCATTAATTGCTTTGTGCTGGGCACTAGGATTACAGAAGATGAAAGACCAAGATAAACAGATTATAGCCTGACATCAATGAGGGATTCTCATTCCAGAGAAATAACATGGCACTTAACCCACAATTCCTGCAAGCACTGTGACAGTGAATGTCCTGAGGATGTTCAAGCACAGAAATATATTATTTCTCCTACTGGTGGGAATGAATGTTAGAAAGTAACTAACTTCAAAGAGTAGTAAATATCATACCCTTAAGTGTTTCCAAAGATATTCATCTTTACTGCTCTGACACTACCCTAGTTTATACAGTACAGGACACCCTCAAGAGCTGGAGTAAGCTGCAGACAGGTTCGGGGAAGACAACTTGTCCTGGCAAGCCCCTGGAAACACAGTGAGCACACCTGTGTATCTGGACCCCATACTGAGCACTTCAGTTCAACCAGCTCCCAGCAGATTCTCTCTTTACATGTACAAAGACTCTGCTGGATGTAGACATGCATACATGTTCCAAGGTATGAATGATGTGGTTTCTGTTCCTCAGAATCCAGATAGGAGATAAGCGGATTAATGTTTAACAACATGGTCATGCTACAGCATGAGAAGAAATTAAACCCATCTGATTGATGTTTCCTTGTGGCCCACTGACAATAGAAAGAAAACTTGTAAGTCCTAAAGAACTGTCTTAGAAAAACACAATGGATAGAATCATGAATTGATCCTGAGCCATAGTAAACAAAACAGCACACAATTTGCTAAGTGAAATAAGCCAGATAAACACCAAGAGATGTGGTATTGCTTCTGTTTAGATTTCAGAGAAACCATACCAGCCCTTTAAAACTGGCCATAGATCTGTGACTTTCAGAGGAAGAGGAGGATGGCAAGGGAGGTGGGGAAGAGCACAGTATCCTATGTGGGGGGACTGTGGGTGCTTTGCTGGTAGGAAAGCTGAGAGATATCCTATGTTATCAAAACACTAGTGAGGATATAAAACATTGATACTGAAATAGCAGTTTTTTTAAAGCAAGAATTAATTCATTATCAACCAAGGGAGGAAAAAAATAAAATTGCTTTCATTTTAAAGTTCTTAACAGAGATCCCCATACAGAGGAGGTACATGATCTACTTTTAACATATTTTTGGATTGAGAAGATGTTGTTCATGTGGCCAGGAACTTATATATAGTTATACCTAATTATTTATACAAAGATGTCCTGGAAAAATCACTCTCCTTTAAAAAAAAACTTTTAACTTATTTTTAGGTCAAGAAGTGGTTTTCAAGTGCCTTGGAGAAGGAATTCTTGAAAAAGCCTTTCAGGGGTATAATGCTTGTATTTTTGCATATGGACAGACAGGTAAGTAACTTTTTCTGTTTTCAGTCAGTGATATTAAATATGCATTTCTGAAAACAAAACACTTGGGGGGTGACAGAAAAATGCTTCAGACTGTGTGCTTCACTGAATTCATGTCGAAAATAACCATCACTTTAAAGCTTGAGCTTTTTGGTAATTGAGTCATCTTAGTTTTAATGAGCAAAACTAATTTCAAACTATTAAATGTCATTTTCCTAAATTATGGTTTTAACCTACATTTGAACTGGAAAAATAATTACCAGTTTCTAGTATCACTGTGGTAGTAAAAAGTAAACAAGAAAAATTTAGTATCATCCTACAAAGATTTTCACTAGCATAGAAAGTAAGATTATAGGATGAATCCTAGGCTTGTGTTACAAACAAGCAGAACAAAAATGTATCCTTGTCACCCAGCTGTTCATCTCTGAGCTCCGGTTTTTTTACAAAGTCATAACAAATCAATGCTTGTAACAATACAGCTTGTCCTCACATCACAGGATAAGTAGGAGACTCAGACAAGACACTGGAGGATTGTCGCAAAGATAAAATATTTGGGGCGTGGGATAAAATACCATGAATGGGACGTGATCCTATGCAGTCAGTTTTTACTACACGTTTTTAAGGACCTGTATTTTATTTTTATTTGTATGCAACCAGCTGAAAAGGAGGTGCTCTCCATATCTTGCTGTGAGGGTCAGACAGGAGGTTCGCGTCTAATGGAAGTAATTGCCCAAGTTTAAGAACTGAATTTGACACTTTCCTGCAGTGTGATATTGGCTAGTATATACTTGCACAGTGGAAACTTGAACAGTGGAAACATTACCTTTTGCTTTCCCTTCTGTCCTTTCTTTTTGCTGGTTCTTCTCCAGGCTCAGGAAAATCCTTCTCCATGATGGGCAATGCTGAGCAGCTGGGCCTCATCCCAAGGCTCTGCTGTGCTTTATTTAAAAGGATCTCTTTGGAGCAAAATGAGTCACAGACCTTTAAAGTCGAAGTGTCCTACATGGAAATATATAATGAGAAAGTTCGGGATCTCTTAGACCCCAAAGGGTAAGTGAGTGATAGACGTTAGATTTTTAATAAGGAGTAACCGTTTCAAGTAATCTTAACGTGAAAATTACTAGTGAATATCTTTATTTGAGCTCTTGGTCACTACTTTGGCTTCCATTCCTTTACGGACACATCATTGACATAGTCTATCCTGTAGTCATGTGTTTAGTTGCTAATACTTAAACAGGTGTTTTTACTTTTGGTATTATTTTTGTCACTGTGGTTTATTCATAAAAATTGAGTTAAGAATGACACACTGATTTTATGATTCCATTTATACTGGAAAGCAGTATCTGTGACCTGGACCTAAAGTAGTTGAAGGGTTGAAACCACACAGCCTAGGCAAGTTGTTCTCTTCCTGGCTATGCACATGAAGACTTTTAAAGGATACCCTGACCTGAGACCCACCCACAGAGGTCATGATTCCTTGGATCTAGGGGGAAACCAGGTGTCTCTATTTTTTTTAAAAAGCTAGGTGCTAAAAATCAGGTGCATATATATATATATATATATATATAATTTAGAAAATAGGTAAAAATGTCAGAAGAAATAAGAATGATCAGTAATCTTACTGCTAAAAAACCAGACGTAATACTTTGGTGTGTTTTGAGCCTTTATTTCAAATGCATGTGTGTTTGTGTGTGTGTGTATGTATGTTCAGTTCATTCTCAAAATAAATACAATTCATTGTCTTGAAATTTCTGTGTAATCTAATGAAAACTTTATTTGTAATCATTAAAATAATATGTTCTATGTTTACAGCAGTTATGTCAGGGTATAATCAAAGTTATAAGACCAAAATTATGGGTGATAAGGAAATGAACCGATCACAGGGAATATATATATTTACCTTCCTTTATCGCACATGTGAGGTATAAAGAATAATAAAATCAGCAACTACCCTTCTTACCAATTGACATAATGAATGAAAACGTGATTCCTTAGGCTCCACTCTGTTTACTTCCCTCCCCAAGTTAACTGCTATTATAAATTTTGCTTCTTATTAATTTCTTTAAAGTTCTGCGTAAGCCTGGCACAGAGCTTGTGCCTGTAAGCTTCAGCCAATGAAGTGACTGGGGCTAGGGATTGCGGTTTGAGTCCCGCTTGGGGCAACACAGTGAGACCTAGTCCAAAAAATAGCTGGGCATGGTGGCGCGCGCCTGTAACCCCAGCTACCTGGGAAGCTGAGGCTGGGGATTACTTGAGTCCGTGGTACCCCAGGCAACGTGAGCCTGCAGTTCCATGGACAAAAATAGCGAGACCTAGTCTCAAAAAAAAAAAAAATAAATAAAGTTCTGTGTGATTTTGCACAATTTTTTAACAGTGCAAGCAGCATCAGAATGTGCCTGCTGTTGAGTGACTTGCTACGTCTCCCTTCAGTGAGTCATTTGTACTGACCTAGGAAGTAATAACACATGCTCTTGGGGCTTTCTTTAAATATTTTCCATGCTTGTCTATATATTTGCCATTGCCTGTCCCTGCCATTTATGTGCTTTTCCCTTTTTATCACTGCCAAGCTTCTCTGAGCAATCCTGCATACAAATGCGGGAGTTTCTAGGAATTCTATCTAGGGGTGGGATTAGGAGTTACAAGACACTGGAATTTCAGCTTTAATAGATAACTGCCAACCTGTTTTCCAACGCAGTTATGCCATTTTGCACACTCATGAGCAGCAAGAATTCCATCTGTCCACAGCATCAC
>PVHY01032223.1:0-11999 GCA_004024945.1 Uropsilus gracilis
CTGTCATAGATGAGGGAATGCAAAAGAGTCCAGTGGTGCCTGTGAGTTGAAGTGATTAAAACTGGAACCCATAAATGGTAAGGCAGACAAAATTGTAAGGGCAGGTACTGAAGAAGAGGGAGTCATGGGGAAAAGGGGAGTACCTGGAAATCTGCATACAGCTCTCTTTGAGATTTTGCTTGTTTGTTTTTTGATACTAGGTCTTGCTATGTAACCCAGGTAGTCTCGAACTCGCACTCAAGCAATCCCAGCCTCAGCCTCCAGGTAGCTGGGATTTACAGGTGCCTGCCACCGCGCCTGGCTTTTTCAAGACCAGGTCTCACTATGTTGTCCGGGGTAGTCTTGAACCTGCAAACTCAAGCAATCTGGCCTCTTGCCTCCCAGCGCTTGGATTACAGGCCCATGCCACCATGCCAGGTTCTCTTTGAGACTTTGAACTTAGAACAATCTGCACAATTACTGTGTGAACTGCATAAGACCACAGAAAAGAATAACTACTAGAAAGCTGCAAGCTAAACAATTCCTAATGCTCAAAGTAGATAAACCTTCAAGTTCCCACAAGCCAGGTTAGGTTAATAGGCTTGTCTAAATTAGACAAGCATTAGTGAGTGTGGAGGTATCAATGAGTGTGCCCTACAATGGGATGACATCTTGTTCAGGTTTGGTTCCTGCCTTGCATCCTGAGCTGCCAATATATACTTCAGGGCCCTATGACCATAAATTGGAACAAGGGGGTTAAAAAAATGAGTGACTGAATGAACATAAATGGCTGTTTACTACTAAAAGTACTAAAAGTATTCTGGGACTTTATTTAGAAGTTTGGTTATGTCCCAGTGACCAGAAACATAATGTACAAACTTCACCTTTGTTTTTATCAATTAACGTCTTATAAAATTCGTTTCATTACATATTGTTTCACCTTAAGTGATTTTCAAAAATTTAACTACATTACATGATGACTTAGCATATTATAAATAAATTTAACTATTTTTAAGGGCAAAACATGATACTGAGAAGGAAAAACTATGTAAAAATAAGTAGACTTTCTAGATATCAAAAACTGAAAATTCCATTTGAGAGAACAGTAGTAGATTAGACACTTCAAAAAAAAAATCAGTGAACTTGAAGATGTAGCTACAAAAACAATCCAAAATGAGGAAGAATGAGGAAAAAAGTCAAGAGTACTAATGAACAGAGTTTCAGTAACCTATGCAAAAATATCAACTGACCTAATACATAAGTAGAGTTCCAGAAGGAGAAAGGGGAAAAGATATTTGAGAAAATTATCCAAATTTGAGGCAACATCAGTACATTAATAGATCTAAGATGATCCAGGCCTTCATTCCCCAAGGAAACACCAAATAAACAACAATATATGGGTCAAAGCAGCTTTAGAATTCTAGTAGCCACTTAAGAATCTACAACAACGAGGTAAATGCCTAAGAAAGTCTCTTTCAAAATGGAAGGAAATTTCATGTTTTCTCTCCATCTCCTGTACTCCCCCATCATCAAGGTATCACAACAAATCAGGAACAATGCAATTTCTACTTTTCTATAGGGGAGTCATGGGGGAGAGTGAAAGTAGCTTTCAATATTCTGGCATGTTTGGAGGCTGCCTAAGGAACTGGTTTCTATCTTGTTCAGGTGTCTGCCTGATTTGGGGTGTTGACAGACACAGTGACATAGTGTGGATATCAGGTAGCTGGCCACTGAAGAAGAGGTCAGGGCCCACAGAGTGAGGGAACTGTATAGGTGACAGCAGAAGTAAGGGTGACCGAGGTAAAAATATTACAAAAGTGAAACATCAAATAATAGGTTAGGTTCCAAGAGAAAGTAGGGATGAAAGCTTAGAGAAACTAAACCATCTGAAAACAACCATGCCTATAGGGGAATAAAATTAGCACAAAAGCCAAGGAAGACATATCTCATAAATAAGTGGTTTCAGAGGACCCTGACACAAATCTAAGATAATTTAAGGAGCAAAATAATTAGATACAATGATAAATTGTAAGTCCTTGAAAAAAATTCATGAAATCACACCACAAACAGACAAATTAAAAAATAAGGGAAGCCTGGCACAGTGGCGCATGCCTTTAAGTGTGGAGCGGCTGGGACTGGGAATCGGATTCGAGACCACCCGGGGCAATGTAGCGAGACCTAGTCCCAAAAAATAGCTGGGTGTGGTGGCGCACGCCTGTAATCCCAGCTACCTGGGAAGCTGAGGCTGAGGATTGCTTGAATCTGTGGTACCCGGGCAACATGAGCCTGCGGTTCCCTGGGTAAAAATAACAAGACTTAGTCTCAATAATAATAATAATAATAATAATAATAATTAGGGAGAAGGAAGATTTTCTGGTTTACTAGAGAGGTCATAAATGTCCATAGCTTCATGTATTATATATGATTGTGCTTACTAGAGCAAAAATGAAAAATGACACTTAGATCAATGAAATAGACTTGAGAGTTCCAAAATAAAATCACACACATAATTATGACAACAGAGGCAAGGGCATACAATTAAAGTCTCTTCAACAAACAATACTGAGAAAACTGGACAGCCACATGCAAAATGCAACTAGACTACTATCTTACACCATACGCTAAAATAATTGCAAGTGGATTTAAGATCTGAATATATGTCTGTTCTGATACCATAAAGTACATAAAGGAAAATACAGGTTAAAAGCTATTTGATGTCAGCATCAGTGATGTCTTTGTGGATATGTCCCAATAGCAAGACAAAAAAAAAAAAAAAAGAAAGAGAATATAAAAAATGGGAATATACCCCAAAACTGATGACTGTTGAAAAAGATGTGATATATTTACGCAATGGATTATTATTTTGCAATCAAAACTGACAATTATGACGCGTAACATGGACGGACTCAGAAGGAATCATAGTAGAAATAAGTCAGAAAGAAAAAGACCATTATAGTCTCACCTATAGATGGGATATAAGAATAACAAACGAAAGGCCAAGAAAAAGTCAAAATAAGTTAACAACAGAACTGGAGCAAGCGCCAGCAACAGTTTACAAAGTCGTGGTGGGGTCTGGGATCGCAGTTCGAGTCCCGCCCCGGGCAACACAGAGAGACCTAGTCCCAAAAAATAGCTGGGTATCGTGGCGCGTGCTTGTAATCCTAGCTACCTGGAAAGCTGAGGCTGGGGATTGATTGAGTTCGTGGAACCACCGGCAACATGAGTCTGCGGTTCCATGGGCAAAAATAGCGAGACCTAGTCTCAAAAAAAAAAAAAAAAAAAAAAAAAACTGGAGTAAGCAGCTAGGGAGCAGTAAAGAGAAATCAGGGAAGGGAGGAGCACAAGAAGATCAAGATGAAGGTTTACAGGTGGAGGGAGAATCCTGGGGAATGCAATGATGTAATATATTTATATATATACACACAAATACAGAAATATGTAAACAACAAAATGATTAATAAAAAATAATAAAAATGGGAATACATCAAAATAAAATCTACACAATGGGAAAAAATTGTCAAACTAAAAAGGCTATTTACTAAACTGGAAAAGGGATCTGCAAACTATGTTTCAGAAAACAGGTTAAAATAGAAAATATATAAGCAATTCAACAATAAAAAAAAAAATCCATACAACCTTTTTGAAAAATAGGCAGATGACCTAAACAGGCTTAAAAAAAAAAATTAATAGATTTTTAAGAAAATTTTAGGTATACAAGGTACAAAATAGTATGGACAGAATTAGAGAGTTCCCATCTGCCCCAGCTATATCCCCTATTATTAATATCTTATCAGTATAGTGTATTAGTTACATTTGAACTCATTTATCCATTAACTAAATTCAGAGCTTACATTAGGGTTTACTCTATGTTGTACAACTATATGTAATGTCATACATCCACCATAACAGCATTATACAGAATAGTTTCACTGCCCTGATAGTTCTTTTCATCCCTTCCTTCTTTGTTCCCTCCCCCACCCTCAATTCCCTGGCAACCACTGATCTTTATTAAACAGGCTTTTTACCAAAGAAGATACACAAAATGGCCAACAGACACATGAAAACATATTCTGTATCACTTATCAAATTTACGCAAATCAAATTTACCTCACAATGGTTAAAATGTTTATTATCAAAAGAGCCAAATTACAGTACTAGCAAGGATGTGAAGAAATAGAAACCTTTGTGAGAGCATGTTTGGAGGTTCTAGGAGGGGAGCACAGCTACTCATATACCCTCGACCGAAAAACGGTCCATCTCTATTCGGAGAAGGCCATCCGCTTCAACCTAGCGCAGCTTCAGGAGGGACGGGAGGGACGCACAAGCAGCAGTGAGGGAGGAAAGGGACACCCTAGGCAGCCAGCCAGATCAGCCGAATCAACGCTGGCGATCAATGGGGTGACAGATGTCCCAGCCAGATCGCCCTCACATCCAGAAAAAGAAACCTTTTTCTACTGTTAGTGGGAATGTAAACTGGTACAGTCACCTTGGAAAACAGTGAAATATCTTCAAAAAACTACAAATAGAGCTACCACATTACCCATTAATGCCACTTCTGGATATTTATCTGAAGAATATGAAGGAACTAATTCAAAAAGATACATGTAAGCCGGGCATGGTGGCTCTTACTTTTAATCACAGCCTATGTGAGGCAGAGACTAGGAATCAGTGGAGTCCACAGGTTCGAGACCCTCCCAGGGCAACACAGTGAGACCTAGTCTCAAAAAATATCTGGGCATGGTGATCCTAGCTACCTGGGAGGCTGAGGCTGGGGATCACTTGAGTCTGTGGTACCCCAGGCAACAGGAGCCTGTGGTTTCCCGGGCAACAAAACCAGACCTAATCTCAAAAAAAAAAAAAACAAAAAAAAAAAACTGCACCCCTATATTCACTACAGCACTATTCACAATATCCAATATGCTAATAAGCCAAGTGCCTGTTAACAATGAATGATTGGGTAAAGAAAATACACACAAGTAACACTAATCTGATTTTTTTTAAAATCAGGTATTAAAATAAATGAAATCTTGCCATTTGCAACAAGGATGAGCCTGAAAGGGGTTACATTAAAAGAAAAGGCAAAAATAATCACTTCGCTCACTCGTAAAATATGAACAAACAAAGCAACAAACAAAAATAAAAACAAACCCTTAGAATCTGAAATGGGGGTTGGGGCAGTTATGGGGTTGATTACTTTGTAGTGAATGGTGACTAACATTGAGTGTTGGGTATGGTATGATATATATAGACGCTAAGGTGAAAAACTACACCTGAAACCAATGTGTTGTAAATTAATGTCACATCAATTAGAAGAATTTAAAAAGGTGAGAAAAAGTGTTTCTATATAGTTTCCAGAGTTACATAAACTACAAAAAGCCTTCCAGAGCATTATTTCGAAACAGAAACAAAATTAATGAATACAATAAAACAAAGAACAGGAGGGAGGGGGGGAAATGTGTCATGTTTATTACATTATACATAAAATGATGCAGTATTTCAAGGTGAGGAATTTAAAGATATAAATTGTAAATCTATAGAGAATTTACTGAAAAAATAAAGATGTGTAACTAATAAGTCAAGTATTCATCAAAGGAACATTTTTAAAAATCCTTAATCAAATAAAGCAGGGAAAATAACACATAGGACATTTGTTGTTTAAATGTTTGTCAATATAAAAAAGATTGCAGAGAAGGCCGGGCATGGTGGCACATGGCTGTAGGCAGCAGCCTAGGAAGCCATGGCCGGGGCCAGGGGCCAGGGATAGCAGGTTGAGTCATTTATAAAATAGCTGAAGGGGAAAAGGAAATGAGGGTAAGATGTGAAAGTTTTCCAGGTAGCCTTCCAACTGGGCTTGCCCTAGAGCTACATGGACACATGCCAGAGTTGCTGACTGCTATACTACCTGGCTGATCTTACTGACTGGGACCAGACCTACATGGCAGCCTCAGAAATCCCAGACAACAGCAAGCCGTACATCATCTCCTATGTAGTGGATTTGGATGTGGTCCTCAAATGTCTTCAGAATTATGCTGGCTGGGCCGATAAGTACAACGGGAAAACCATTCCCACATTTGGAAACTTCTTCGGCTATACCTGACATGAAGCTGTGGATATGTGAGCGGATCATTCCTGAACTCCCTGCTTCTGATGCAAGTGCAGTAACTGGGCCCCTGTGCTGGTTGCTGGAAACATGGTTGTGATGATAGCAAGCCGACTCCACTCACTGCCCCCATGTGGCCAACTTGATTAAAGAGGCCAGCTTTTCCTGGACTGGTATGGTCAATACTTTATTCCTGGTATGGTCAATACAATATTCCTGGATTGGGACCATTATCACAAGGATGTTGACAAAGCAGTCTTCACAGATGCCACTATAGCAAATGACAAAATGATCTTGAAAATTAAACGGACAAAGAATTATGAATTGAAAAACAATCTTGGGGGGAAGAAAAGAACAAAATTGGAGAAATTACGCTCCAAGATTAGAAGACTTAATATAAAGTTGCAGTAATCAAGACCATAAAATACTGTTGCAAGAACAGCATACATAAATGAAGAGAATAAAGTTCAAAAATAGACCCAGACACTTGATTTTTGACTAAGGTATAAAAGTGATTCTATGAATAGTCTTTTTAAGAAATGATGTTTGAACAAGATACCCATATGAGAAAAAAAAGAAAGCTACTCCTTCTCACTGTACATAAAAATTACCTAAAAATGATTCACTGACCTAAACATAAAGTTAAAACATAAAGCATAGGCTTATAATTGTAGTTTATAAAAGAAAACTTTGACAAGTTGAGGTAGGCAAACATTTTTTGATTTAACACAAATACTATAAACTGTTAAAAAAAATGAACTCAAATAAAAAATCTTTTGCTCTTCAGAAAACCCTAATAAAGTAAAAAAGACAAACCACACAACGGGAAAAATTATATGAAAACATGTATCTGATGAAAGACACATATCTACAACATAAAGGAACTCTTACAGAGTGATAGCAAACAAAGAGAAAAAACCCTCACATACAGTAGGCAAAAGAGTATTCATAAAATGGGAGGTCTGATGCTATGCATATTTTACCACAATTTAAAAAAGAAAAACAAAAGCTAAAGCACCATCACCAATCACAAAGGGCAAAAGATTTGAACAGACACTTAACAAAGGCACAGTAAACAAACGACCAGTAAACACATAAAGAAATGCTCAGCAGTACTAGGCAGGAAAAAATGTATATTAAAACCACAAGCCATGAAGGCATGTCCACCAGGATGGCTGAAATCAAAATAATGACAATATTTATTTATTTATTTATTCATTCATTCATTCATTCATTCATTCATTCATTCATTCATTCATTTATTTATTTATTTTTGAGACTAGGTCTCATCACTATGTTGCCCGGGGGTACCACGGACTCAAGCAATTCCCAGCCTCAGCTTCCCAGGTAGCTGGGATTACAGGTGTCAGCCACAGCACCCAGTTGCTTTTTCAAGACCCACCCATGGCGCCCAGCTGCTTTTTCAAGATCAGGTCTCACTATGTGGCCCAAGGAAGTCTTGAACATGCGAGCTCAAGTGATCCCAAGCCTTTTGCCTCCCAGCGCGTGGACAACAGGCACGCACCACCACACCTGGCAAATAATGACATTCTTTAAAGAAAGTACAAATATTACTGAAATGCATGTGAAGTAACAAAAAGTTACAAACAGCCAAAGTCCTCATGAGAATAGAGGTATTAAACACCCAGATTTTAAACTACTTTAAATAATTTTAAATTATATTTACAAGGTCATAAAAATTAAAACAGTATGACTCTGGGACAAAAACAGCCACATGGATCACTGGACCAGAACAGAAAGCCCAGAAATAAAGCCACACATATATAGTCAACTAACCTATGACAAAGGGGCAAAAAACATACATTGGAACAAGGATAGTCTCTCTAATAAATGGTGCTGGGAAAATTGGATTGCTACATGCAAATAATGAATCTAGACTACTTCCTCACACCAACTCGAACTGGACAAGAGACCTGATATAGGCTGGGCACGGTAGCTCGTGCTTGTAAGCTTCAGCCTATGAAGCGGCCGGGGCTAGGGATCGCGGTTCGAGTCCCGCCTGGGGCCATAGCGAGATCTAGTTCCAAAACAATAGCTGGGCGTGGTGGCGCGCACCTGTCATCCCGGCTACCTGGGAAGCTGAGGCTGGGGATGGCTTGAGTCCGTGGTACCCCAGGCAATGAGAGCCTGCGGTTCCATGGGGAAAAATAGCGAGACCTAGTCTCAAAAAAAAAAAAAAAAAAAAAAAAAAAAAAAAAAAAAAAAAAAAAAAAAAAAAAAAAAAAAAAAAAAAAAAAAAAAAAAAAAAAAAAAAAAAAAACCTGATATGAGACCTGAAACCATAAAATATATAGAAGAAAATAAAAGCAGATACTCCATGACCTATACTGCAGAAACATCTTTCAGGACACATCTACAGAAGCAAAGAAAATGAAGGAAAACATAAACTGGGATTAAATCAAACTCAAAAACTTCTGTACAGCAAAAGAGACAATAACCAAAACAAAGAGACACCCAATCAAATGAGAAATAAATTTTGCACTGCATTCAACTAACAAGGGTCTGATATCAAAGATCTACCAAAAAACTCAACACTACTCACCATAAACAAAGCAAAAAGTCCAGTCAAAAAAATGGGCAGAAGCACTTAAAAAACACTTCTCCGAAGAGGAAATATAAATGGCCAATAGGCATATGAAAAAATGTTCAACATTACTTATAATCAAGGAAATGCAAATCAAAACCACAAAGAGATATCATCTTACACCAGTAAGAATGGCCCATATCAAAAAACAGGCAACAAGTGCTGGAGAGAAAGGAACACTTTTTTTTCTTTTTTTTTTTTGTGTGTGTGTGTGTGTCTAGGTCTCGCTATTTTTGCCCGTGGAACCGCAGGCTCTCATTGCCCGGGGTACCACAGACTCAAGCAATCCCCCGCCTCAGCTTCCCAGGTACCTGGGATTACAGGCGCATGCCATCACGCCCAGCTATTTTTTTTGGAACTAGGTCTTACTAGGGGCCCCAGATGGGATTCAAACCATGATCCCTAGCCCCGGCCGCTTCATAGGCTGAAGCTTACAGGCACAAGCCACCATGCCCGGCTGAGAAAGGAACACTTTTATACCGCTGAATACAAACTGGTCCAGTCACTATGGAAAGCTGTGTGGAGGATCCTCACACTTCTGAAAAGGAACTACCATTCAATCCAGCAATTCCACTTCTAGGAATCCACCCAAAGGATACAAAAGACATTCAAAAGGAAAACTGTACTAGAATGTTTATTGCAGCACTATTTACAATAGCCAAAATATGGAAACACCCAATGCTCCAAAAATAGATTAATGGATCAAAAACTTGTGATAAATTTACACAGTGGAATATTATCTAGCAATCAAAAAATAAACATGTTACCCGGGCATGGTGGCTCGTGCCTGTAAGTTTTAGCCTATGAAGCGGCTGGGGCTAGGGATCGCGGTTTGAGTCCCACTCGGGGCAACACAGCGAGACCTAGTCCGAAAAAATAGCTGGGCATGGTGGCGCGCCCCTGTAATCCCAGCTACCTGGGAAGCTGAGGCAAGGGACTGCTTGAGTCTGTGGTACCACGGGCAACGGGAGCCTGAGGTTCCATGGGCAAAAATACGGAGACCTAGTCTCAATCAATCAATCAATAAACATGTCATTTGTGGCAACATGGATGGAGCTAGGAGGAATCATGCTAGCAGCAATAAGCCAGATCAGATGGTCTCACTTATATGTGGGATATAAGAGAGACAAACAAAAGGACAAGAAAAAGTTAAAACAACTGATAACAGGGGTGGGCATGGTGGCGCATGCCTGTAGGTGGAAGCCTAGGAAGGTTCAAGTCCTGCTGGGGGCATGTAGTGAGACCTAGTCCAAAAAAAATAGCTGGGCATGGTGGCATGCACCTGCAATCCCAGCTACCTGAACCTGAGGCTG
This sequence comes from Uropsilus gracilis, assembly GCA_004024945.1. Taxonomy (NCBI): domain Eukaryota; kingdom Metazoa; phylum Chordata; class Mammalia; order Eulipotyphla; family Talpidae; genus Uropsilus; species Uropsilus gracilis. Next base: position 9,998 of record PVHY01032223.1, read on the forward strand.
GGGATTGCTTGAGTCTGTGGTACCCCCAGCACATGAGCCTGCAGTTCAATGGGCAAAAATAGCGAGACCTAGTCTCAAAAAAAAAACAACTGATAACAGAACTAAAGCATACAGCAAGGGAGAGGGAGGGTGGGAAAGTAGGAGGGAGGGAGAGAGGGAAAAATCAGGAGAGGGGATGAGTACAAGAGATCAGGATGATGATTCACGGGTGACATGGTGGTGGGAAAACTACAGGATATACAATGAAATGAACATATATATGTTATCAATAAAAATATATATGTGTAAAAAAAAAGAAAAAAAAGAATAACTCCACCAGAGATGTTAAATGAGTTTCAAAGGAACAAAAACAAGACTGAAAGCCAGTCTTTCAGTAAACAGCTGCTATCTCAGCCAGGCGCAGTGGTGCGCACCTTTAATCCCAGCTACTTGGAGGTGGAGGCTAGGGATTACTTGAGTCCACGGGTTCGGGACTACCCCAGGCAATACAGCAAGACCTAGCCTCAAAAAAAAAAACAAAAAAAAACTGCCATCTCAATGAGATATCATATAGTGTGTATTCTTGAAAGCTATCAGAAGGGTACTCACTGAAGTTGGAACAAATAAATGCAGAATGCTACTGTAAAATACAGGCTTTTACAGCCATCTGCTTGCATTTTTAACTTCAGAATGAAATTTATTAAAAAAATTCCTCTACATAATAGGTAGATAATGGTCCCCTACTTATTTACCCTTTTATGCTGTGCATATTTCCCTGCTGTTATCAGGACCTGATTTAAAAGCAGGGAAAAAAGCAATGTCAGTATGGAGTCTCCCTGAAAGCAGGAAGGAAGTACTTCAGACTAATTAAGGCCAGCATGACATTCCTAGTGGCCAATCTCATTCCAACAGAGTTAAAGTAATCATTCCAGCATTTGTTCCTTGTCAGCCTATGTCAGGAACCAAAAGTAGTGAGAAGGCATATACACACATACATACAAAGAGAGAAAATTTAATATATTATAATCTGCTTGTGTATACCGGCTATCTGTAACATTCCAAAAATATATAAGCATTGTATTTTTAAAAAATAACATTTACAAGGTAAAATCATTTCCATGCTTACCAATCCCAACCAAATTACCAACCTATAATGAAAATTCAGTGTTCATAATCTTCTCTTATCCTACTTCCATTTACTTAACTTATACTGATAATGAAATCATCTTGCTTTGAAATGTTAAGGGAAAAAAGGTATTCTGATAGTTTATTAATTACACATATAGTATGTCCTCATTCAAGCATATAAATGCCAAATTTGTAATGTAAAAATGCAGTTCATATTATTTACAATTCCATATTATCTATAATTTCATATTATTTACTCTTACTTGCCCAGCCTGAATCTACTTACCTTCATGGTCTCCTTCTTAAATAATCAATGATTATTATTAATGAATTCTTACTCAATGCTCCACAAAAGCTTATCCATGCTCCACAAAAGTCTTTGGATTAATATATCTGTATATCCATACAACATATTCTAACGCCTAAGACCCATTTTTAGTAATCCATACAGAACAGGACAGGACAAAGAAAAATCAAGGGGGAGGGGGAGAAAAAAGGGGAAAAAATAGAAGGGAAAATGGATCTTATAAAAATTTCATCCAGCTAGGCATGGTGGTGGATGCCTTTAATGGCAGCCTATGGAGAGAGGTCAAGACTAGGAATTGCTTGAGTCTGTGGGTTCGAGACCCACCAGGGGGCAACAAAGCGAGACCTAGTCTCAAAAAATAGCTGGGCATGGTGGCCTGTGCCTGTAATCCCAGCTACCTGGGAAGCTGAAGCTAGAGATTGCTTGAGTCTTTGATACCCCAGGCAACGTGAGCCTGCGGTTCCCAGGGTAAAAATAGCAAGACCTAGTCTCAAAAAAAATTTTTTTTCATCCAAAACATCTTCACTAACCTTGCTCACAACTATCAAAGATAGCCCTCATCTAATTTTTTTTTTTTTTTTTTTTTTT
>PVHY01032224.1:0-12036 GCA_004024945.1 Uropsilus gracilis
GGCCTGCTCTATGCCAGCTGCTCCAAGCTTCCCAGGCTGCAGGCTGTTTGACTGGGCAGGGCCCTCAGGGAAAGGAAGGGGAACAGAGTGAACTGATCAGAAAAGGGAAGGAGAGGGGGCTGGGCACAGAGGGAATTTGCACATTCTCTCATCTGCTGGACTCCAGACAAATTCTGTGGCCAGCACATCCAAATCAGATTCCGGGCCGTCCGGTGCCAGGAGCCGGCAGCAGCTGAAGCCATGTCTGCTCCAGGCCAGCCAATCTAAGAGAGAAGTGGAAAAACTCACTCCATCTTGGAGTTGCCAGGGTCTGAGGCTGCCAGGTGGCTGGTTCAGCCATTGTCCTCACTCCCAAACTGGTGGAGCTCAAGTGTATGCTGACTCTACAGGAGTGACCAGTTATAGGATGGCTTTGGGGTCCTGGGGAACCTCACAATCCTTCCCAGATGGCTCTGAAAGATGCCATAGGTGCCCCAGTGAAGTGCCCCTGGCCCAGGCCTCTGGGCATACTCAGGAAGAAAGCAACTCATGAGCGCTTTTCTGGAAAGGACTTTCATGGCCCAGAGGGAGACATAATAGGGAAGGAAAGAACCCGCAACTCACTGAGCACTGACAGTTTGCAGGCAAGTGAAACTTGTGTCTGCTGGATCTTCAGGCCCTCGCTGGGGTCTTGGGTACATCTCCTTCTGCCTCCGTCACTCTAAGGTCTGAACAGCATGGAGGGGGGCTGGTGCATCTTGTGACCCAGAGCCTAGCATAGGCCAGACTCAGAGCAGGAGCTCTGAGGGCACTGACTGGATGAATGAATGTCAGTCACAGACCCTCAGCACAAGAACACTAGCTCTCTGAACGGAAGAAGGAGATAATGTAATGAATGTGGAACAGATAGCAAGAACCTGCTGCACGCCCCCCACTGCTCCTTCCTGCCAGGTGTCTGGAGGTTGGATAAGTGCTGGGACCTCTCGGCCTCTCACTTGAGTTTCTATGACAGAGATGGCTTCCTCATCTCTTCTCCAGCCACACAGAAGAGGGGTGCTGGCAGAGGGCATGTCTGGGGATTCAGGCATGTCCTTGGCAGATTAGATTCTGGGTGAGAGTTGGAGTCTGCATAATTCTCTTCCCCTACCCCTTCATGACCCTGGGGAAGCAAGGTCAATGCAAGACCCAACACTTTTTCTATAAGGAAAGACATGCGAGCAGCAGTACAGACAGACACCAGTGGTACAGCCTGGGGAAATGCAGTAGTAACTGGAGTGGGCCCCCCAAATCTGCCCCTACTCAGGCTGCCTGACATCCCACTCAAACAGCAGCCATTTGGACCAGGAGGAGGAAGGTTCAGGCAGGGAAGGTTTGGTGAGTGACTGTAGGCAAGTCACTGCTCTCTGGGGCTCAGTTCCTGCATTTGCCGAGGGAGAAGTTTGGGTGATTTGACTGCTCAAACATTCTGTTCTCCCATGAGCTACTCTGCAAGGCCCTAGAGACATGTGATTTTGCCACACAATTAACTGCTGTTAAACATTCAGGCAGGGCAACACCCCCCTCTAGTCCTAGCATTGTCAGCAGGGGCCAAGGGCTGCCATCTGTGGCTGAGCTCTGCTGGGATGGATGGAAGAGCAAAACTGACCCGCAGGAGGAGACCAGGATGCAGCTGAGGATGCTGCTTGCACAAGGAATCGGTTTCCTAGAGGGAAGAGGGATGCTCCTATCAGGGTCTTGTCTTCACTCACATGCCTCTCATATCCGAGGCAGTCCTGGTGCTGAGGCTGCTGACCGCCCCTCCCATCCCCCCAGCCATCCTCAAGAGCAAGTACAGCACAGAGTTCACTGGCATCTGACCTGACAAGGCACACTGGGTGCCAGGGTGCCCAGTCGCTGCAGCCACCACCTCACCCAGCTAGAGCTTCATCTCTGGCCACCTCCCAACAAAAAACCAGGAAACCACCCACTTCCGTCTGAGCAGCCAAAGGAGGCTGCAAACCCTGCATTTCAGTCTGCAGACTTTTCTGATGGCCAACTGACTAGTACGTATGCCATACAATTCTAATGGGGACTGTCCTGCCTTCCAAGTGATGGCCCTTTAGAAGGAGATATTTTGAACTGGAGAAGCCCATCTGGCAGATGACTGAAATAGAACAGAGACAGGAAAATTATAAAAAGTAGGCACAAGAAAAGGAAGAATAAAATTACTCAGAATAAAATTATCTTGTTCCTGGGAAAGTAGCCTTCATCCCACCCCTCATCTCTCCCTCCCTAGCAGGAACAGAGGGGATGGGTTTTGACCTCCTAGGCTGTTGATGGTCTGGGAAACTGCATCTGGTCCTTACCCCTGCTGTCTCTTTCTTCTCTCTTCTTTCTTCTCCTCATTATACAAAGAAACTAAGGCAGCTTACTAAAATGCACACAATCGATCCTCAGACACCCTACCTGTCATCAGGTTAGAGGCTCATGGTGCAGAGGTATGCATGACCCTCTAACTCTGGAGCTAGTTCCAGCGGTCGTGCCTCTCGAACGTTTAGGGGTTTTTATGCCGTTGGTCCAGCTGTACCTTGCTAGGAAGGGGGTTAGAGTATTTATGGGAAGAGGTGGCAGTGGAAAGCTGAGACCTGCAACCTACTTCCTCTATGGAAGTGCTACTGAGAATCTAGCAACTTGCCACCAGAGTTCTCCACTTTCCAGGCCTTTCTGAACTAAGACCATCATACACAATCAACCCTCACCCTGGGCTTGAGGACTCTGACCTTTGGCACAAAGGCTCAGAGCATGGTTCCAAAGGGCAAGACATGATGCCCACCCAGGCTGAAACTGCCTAGAGGAAGAACACCAGGCTGGAGTCTCACTGTGTGCCTACCTCAGACTCCCTATAGGGTTCATCTTCATATCTTATAACCAGAATACCCTCAGAGAACAGAGCCTCCAGCCTCCATCAGCACCAACATCCTTACCAAAGCAGAAGCTTTTCCAAGGCTCAGTGAAAGAGACCCCATTCCTGCATTTCACAGATTAGAAAAACAGCCCTAGAAATGGCAGACACTGGCCTAAGGTCACCCTGTCTGTGACTGGTTGATTTTAAGACTAAAGGCCTAGCCTCAGGCTTCCAGACTGTGGTTTCTTTGAGTACCTGTGGCTTTTAGGTATCAGGAAGGCCCCCCCAGACCCTGCTGCTGAATCCCTCCTGTTCTTCCAGTCCTTTGGGCAGGAACTGGAAGTGTGTGAAGGGCTGGCAAGGGGAGAGAAGGTAGGGTTAAAGTGGGGATTTCCTTTAATCCTCTGAGCTGGCTTAAACAGATGCCACCTTGGTTGGAGTAGGAGGAGAGTCATGGAGGGGCTGGGCTGGGGGGAGCAGCACATTAGACAATAATCACTGGACACCAAGAGCCAGGCTGCCGTGGGTTTAACAGAACCCTACATGGGTCTATGAGTTTATGAACCCCCCCCATCCCAGGACACAGGCCTCCAAATGGTGCCCCACGATGGCAGAAAGGACCCAGTTTTTAGGGTGCTCAAAAGTCAAGGAGAAGATCACAGATCATAGACTGAGATAAGCCTGAGGGCAAATCCCAACCCTGCCACCTGCTTGCTGGGTGACTTGCAGGCAAGTCATTTTATCTCTTGGAGACTCAGCTTCTTCCTCGGTTAAAGGGAGCTGAATCCACATACTGCAGGCCCCCTAGGAAGGCTGTCTGAGCTGAAGTTGAAAAGAGACACAGGGGAGGCAGTCAAATCTCAAGTATTGGCGCTACTGTTACAAATCTCACATCCTTTATCTCATCCAGACTCATCCATTACTCTTCAGCCCTGGCCTGCTTGAGTCTTGGATGTTAATAAGCTTAATGGTAAGTATTCATCTAATTTCAAAGCTCTAGCATAGTATCTGTTGTGGGTCCTCACAGCCCTGACTGTTGCAGTCAGACAGAAGGATGGCCCAGAGACCCCAAGTTCATCTTCCCACAAAGTTCCAAGTCCCAAGTCCCAGCTGTACAGTTGAGGCCAGGGACCCCAAACAAACATTCTACCACGTGGCAGATCTTACTGGGGACATAGGTAGCCCCTGGCTTAGAAGGAGCCCAAATCACCCCTCCCATTGCTTTCATGGCTGACCTTCCATCTGACCCACTGCTCTGACCACAATTAAGCTGCCCTACCACCCTGGCCTCCAACTTGCCAGTTCTGAGAGCCAGCAGGGCAGCTGGTGGAGCCTGGCTTTAGGTGCATGAGTCACCAAACCCAAGGCCAAGGCTGGTTCGGGAAGGAGTTCCTAACCCTGACAGAGCTCCTTGAGAAGTCTGGGTTCAACCCTTGATCTTACTGGTCCTTAAGCCAACCCAGGATCCATAATATCATCCATCCATTCCACAAGAGGAAACTGAGGACCAAAGCAGAAGGGTCCAGTCAAGGTGACTCAGAGTGGGGTATCAGGGAGGGAGTTCTAGCAGGCCTATCCATTAATCCGAGGCACTCTCTGCTACCTGGTCTGGCTTCCCCTTAACTCTTTCCTCCCCATACAGACCTCCTTCCCCCTAAGTCTTTCCCATAAACTTGGGCCTCTACAGCAAGGTTTCCGAGCCTTCCTCCAATGCGGGGGCGGCGAGAACACTTATCTCCCCCTTCCCCTTCCCTGTTACAGCCCTTCCCCCTATCTTCAAGCCCCGCAGAACCTTTCCGGCCCCTGGTAGCCACTCTGGGACTGGGCTGCGCCTGCTCCACGGAGTGGCTTTGGAGTGGAGCCAGAGTTCCTGGATGGGCAGCAGGGAGTAGAGGCCGGCAGGTGGGGTGGGCTTTCCTTTCCACCTCCGAGCGGGCAAGTCAATTCCCACCTCCACGGCCCAGTGCCAGCGCCCGCCAGAGCGAGTTCCCGCGGCGCGCTCCAAGGAGGGGGGAGGGGGCGACACCACCGAGCTGCCCAACGCTGCTCCCGGGGGGTTAAAAATGCAGCATTCAAACAAGGGTTAAAAATGCAGTCGTGGGGTTGGGCTGGTGCGGAGGGACGTTGTCCAAACCACAGCGGCTGCCAGAGCGGTATCCTCCCCCTTCCCTCCGCAGTCCTTGGGGACGAGAGCGACTCGAGCGACTGGGGGAGCCAGGGAGGAACACGCCGCACCTTCCCGGCACCGACGCCCCCTCCCCAAACCCACACCCCCGCGCCCCCAGCTGCCGAGGCCGGGGGCTGCAGGCGCCAGCGGGGCTCGGGCGCTTACCTTTGTGACAGTCATGCAGAAACTCCCGGGCGGTGCGGGGGCGCGGGCGCGGTGTGCGGGGTCGGGGGCCCGGGTCCCTCGGGGGTCCCAGTCGGCGGCGGGAAGGGGGTCCGACGAGGCTCCGCGCGCTGGCGACCCGGTCAGCTCCCGGCGCGCTCCCCGCGCCAGGCAGGAGGCTCGGCGGAGCCTGGGGGGCCGCGCTCCACGGGCAGCACGCAGGGACCGCTCGTCGGCGCTCGCCCGCCGCTCGTCGCTGATGTCAGCCCCGAATGTGCATTTATAATAGATGAGCCTCCTTCGCCGCAGGAAGGCGAGGCAGGAAGAAAGGGAGAGAGGGAGCGGGCCCGGGCTGGGGGGCGGGGGGAGGAAGAGGGGCCGGGAACTCGCTACAAAGGAGGAGGCGGAGGGAGGAGGAGGAGGAGAAGGAGGAGGAGGAGGAAGCGCACGCACGCCCGCTGGCTCGCCCCGCGCGTCCGGCCTCGATCTCCCGCAGCCGGCTAATACCGCGCTCCGGGCCCAGGGCCGGCGCCCGGGCCCGCGGCCTTAACCCTTTCAGGCCCACGGACGCCACGCGGCAGCGCGAGGAGGAGTCCTGGCACCTGCCGGCCGGGGGAGTGGGAGGCGACCCTGGCTCTCCGGTGCCCCGCTGGCCCGGGGACCTGGAGAGGTCACACGCTTGACCGCCCAGGCGCCGAGTGAGCCGGGAAGACCGCGGGGCTCGCCCCCTGGAGGTGCGCAGAGGCGGCCCCAGTACCCCGCGGCCGGCAGAGAGGGGCGTGGCAGGCCAGAGCCGAGGAGTCCTGCCCGCAGCCCGGCCTGGCGCCAGAGCCCCTGACACCCGGTTTGAGGCAGCGTCTTTGGAACTTACTCCCGAAGTGATCGGCCCGGGAGGCTCGCAGGCAGTTTTACGGAAAAGGAAACTGAGAAGAGAGTGAGAAGTTGCACACAGTCAGACTGGCCCGCTTCTCGCTCCTCCTGGCACCTGCTCTCCGTCTCAGCAAGCTCTCTACGGAAGCTCTGGGGGTAAAAGAGGAGCTCCGGGGACAGACCGGGCCCTAACCAGGTCCTCTACACCAACCTTGGGTGCGGGGCCGTTCTGGAAGGTGTGTGGTGTGTGGTGAACTAATCCTGACCTGGGTCTCACCATACCCTGGAGCTGCTTGCTGGGGTTTTTGAGGAACAATCGCCTGAAGGTGACCTAGCAAGTCCTGCCAAGTGAGGCCTCCTTCCACACCGGAGCAGAACCGGTTTCCGCAGATCTGAACCACCGAGACCCAGGAGGGCAGAGGCGGAGGATCGCCCATGCTGGACAGCCCCTCTGTCAGCCCGGAAGTACTGGCTTCCTACTCCGCGACTGTGCACTGCAATCAACCCTGATGTCCACGCGGTACCTGAGCACCTGCTCCGTGGAAGGTGCTGGAGCAAGAGGAGTCCCTCTGCTTGTCTTCAAGGAGCCTCCGGTTCAGACTATAGCAATAGGACTGGAGTGACAACATGTGTACAAAGCTTTGTGCTCCTCTTGCTGTTTTTGTTTACCTTCCTACCTGCCTGGGATCACAGAGACAGAACCTGGACTTGAACAGAAATCTTTTAAAATCAGGCACAGCTTTGTGTTTGGATCCGTGTGTTCCAGGGGTCCCTCATCCCTGCTGCTTCCTTTGAGTTTCACAGGTGTCCTGGAAGGTGGGTGGATAGCGATTAGTCCTGGGTTCGCACGTGAGGATTTTGAGTGGCTTACTGTATCTGAGTGCAGATATTACTGGAGGCCTCAGACCCTTCCTGGTTGTGTAACTGTTGGAATTCATGGCTTTGACCACATGGCTCATCTGCCAAGCTTGCTTCCTCCTCCCTAACCTTGACACTCCCTGCCTCTTAGGACTCACATCCTTCTGATCTGCCTGACAAACTCAACCCCTGACTCCCTCTCACCCTTTACATTTGTCTGTAATCCGCTGGTCTTATTTCCATGAATTTGGTGCAGATCAGGAGCGGCCGCAAGTGCAACCTTCTCTCATTGCATACTCCTAGGCACACAGTAGGTCTTCAGCAGATATTTAATGGCACTAAAAACAAATCCAGCAAAATAAACCTTCCTGTTGTAGAAGAAATGTAGGCAAGATACACACTGAAGTATGACGAGCAGGTGAAAGCATGATAAAGAAAGCTGAAGAAACACAGCTTAGGGATCTAGAAAAATAACTGTCTAGAAAAACAACCCATGACTGACTGACTCAGTTTACTGGTATGCAGCCTACTTTCCCCTTGAATCATCCTTATTCTGTCTTTGCCACATCAGGCCACGTGATAATCCACCTGGAACACCAAAGCATGTAAAGTGCAAATAAACCCTTAACTCCCTGTTAGGGGTACTCAACCTTATGGATACGAATCTGCTGAGTCAGTACCGATACTAAGAAACCTGCTTCTTGACAGCCCCGGGGTCCTCGTTCCCTGATTGCCTTAGCTTGGTATGGTCTTCGTACCTTGCTTGCTTGTTTACCACACAAAAGCATTTCTCCTCAGAAATGGTCACATTCCAGGTCTGGTTGGTCTTACATAGATCTGCCTCAGTACAAGAGGGTGACCCCCAAGACCTGTCCTGGGCCCTTCCAGTCCTTGGAGGTGTTAAAGGGCAGTTCAAGAACCTAGCCACCCTCCCCACCGGCCTGTGATTGTCCACTTGTATCTCACGGATATTTAAATCCCAGATTGCCATCTCAGTTACCCAGCATGCCTATTGGCACCTTCCCCACCATCCGCCGGCCTTGTGGGCTCCAAGAATGAGACAAATACTTAATATCAGCTTGAGCCAAATGTAATTAGGAGCATCAATCTGCTGCCCACAACCCACGTGACACGCTCCAAAGGCAGCAAGCAACGTCTCTGATGTTCCCTGGCTACGGGCTTGCCCCTTCTGTCGCCTCATCTCAGTGGGAGTGGGGCTCTGGGAGAGCAAAGGGCTCTCCGAGAATTCTGCAGCCCCTCCTCCAGGCAAGGGCTAGGCCCAGAGAAGAACCTCAAAAAAGGGTGTGCTCTCCGTGATGCCATTATGCACCCCACACCTCCCAGTTGGGGCCCCAGCATCATAATCAATCTTACTTTGGGCTTTCCCCAAAGCAGAGCCTTAGATAGGAGTTGAGGCAGCCACAGACCCTCTGGGTTTGCCTCCACTCATGAGAGCCCTAACCAGGAATAAGTATCTCAAGACAATTATTCATCCACAGAAACCAAATGGGTGAGGTACTAGAGGAAAGACCCTAAAATTGTGCCACCCGGGCAGGACTCAAGGGAAACAGGGCGAGAACCATTCAGCACTGAACTGCGAGAACAAACAAAATACCATGCCTACAATGTCACTGAGGAGCTGTGAACAGAAACCTGGCACAGAGACGCTGTCAATAAGGGCACTGCACACCCTCTTTGCTCGCCGAAAGCCGGGCACAGTGGCTTGTGCCTGTAAGCTTCAGCCTATGAAGTGGGTGGGGCTAGGGATCGCGGTTCGAGTCCTACTTGGCACAACACAGCGAGACTTGGTCCCAAAAAATAGCTGGGTGTGGTGGTGTGCGCCTGTAATCCCAGTTATCTGGGAAGCTGAGGCTGGGGATTGCTTGAGTCCATGGTACCCCAGCAACAGGAGCCTGCAGTTCCATGGGCAAAAATAGTGGAAAGAAAGAAAGAAAGAAAGAAAGAAAGAAAGAAAGAAAGAAAGAAAGAAAGAAAGCAAGCAAGCAAGCAAGCAAGCAAGCAAGAAAGAAAGAAAGAAAGAAAGAAAGAAAGAAAGAAAGAAAGAAAGAAAGAAAGAAAGAAAGAAAGAAAGAAAGAAAGAGAAGCTTGAAAGAAAGAAGCAAGCTTGACGAATGGCAGTGGCCCCACAGCAAAGCCCAAAGAGAAGAGACCTACCATCAGCTGACGGATGTCCCTTCGAGGATCTGCTCTTCCAAAACATATGGCTGGAGTCATGCCCCCAAAGCCAAAGACCCGAAGCATGACTGAAGAAGCAACAAAATGTTGCAGAAACTGCAGAGATGAGACCCACCAAGAAACAAAAAACAATCATACAAGTCAAAGGTACTCCAATCAGCCTACGAAGGCAAAAGCAGTACAGGAAAGATCAGTACAGGAAATAGCAGCTCTACCAAGTCCGGGGAAATCGCACCCTCACCAAGGATGAGGAAATGGATCCAGAAAAGAAAAAAAAAAAGACTAAAGGGCTCAACATGGACAAACAACAAAAAGAAAGGAGGCAAAGTGACCAGAGGGGATGTGGTGTGGTGTTCCCATGGGGATCAGCAATTATACAATCATGTATTGTAAAAAATCCAAAAATAAAATTAAAAAAAAAAGGGAGTTGAGGCAGGTGGTTTAATTGGAAGGTGATCCCAAGAAGCAGGAATGGAAGAGGGATGTAGGAACTGGGGTTGAGACTGGGAAGAAGGAAAAGTTGATATAAAGATTGATTTTGGATTGTGGGCTGTGTCCAGAATTACCAGCATGTGTCAGTCACTTACCTACATATTTTCCTTCTCTCTGTCTGGGGTGGGGGTGGGGGGAGGTGTCCCTGAGGTTACCACTCCAGCTTGAGAATGTCCTGGGACAGAAAGTGGAGAGGACCCAGCTCTTATTAGGGGTGGGCGGCTGTTCACTCAAATCTGAGTTCTCTTGGGCTGTGCAGTGAGGTGCTGCTGAAAAGAAGGGGCTGCAGGGGTATGTTACAAACTATAGGATGAGTCTGAGCACGGTGGCTTGTGCCTGTAAGCTTCAGCCTATGAAGCGGCCGCGGCTAGAGATCGCGGTTCGAGTCCCGCCCGTAGCAAGACCTAGTTCCAAAAAAACAGCTGGGCGTGGTGGCATGCGCCTGTAATCCCAGCTACCTGGGAAGCTGAGACTGGGGATTGCTTGAGCCTGTGGTACCCCGGGCAACGAGAGCCTGCGGTTCCACAGGTAAAAATAGCAAGATCTAGTCTCAAAAAAAAAAAAAAAAAAAAACTATAGGATGAATGAGTATGTGATGGCCCTTGTCTGCTCCATGTACTACCTGAGCGCTTTCGACCATGCTCTGTCCTCAGCCTCTAAATGCCTTTACCCCTTTCTCTGCCAGGCAAGCTCTGATTTCCCTTTCAGAGAAACCTGGTCTATGTTGCTCTCCTGACATATCCCCCAAGGAGGACTGATTTGCACTCTATGTAATTGTTATTGTTCAGTTTATTATCTTTTCTCTCTTGATGGGCTGTGCCATTTGTTCTCTCTGTCCCTCTCTTTCTCTTCACATGGAATAGCTGACATATAGGAGATGCTGGTTAACTGACCAACCAATCTAATAAGCACCTTTACCTTCTGCCTCAATGAGCCCTTGTTTCAGTTCCATACCCAAAGTGAGGCATCAGCCCCCTCCACATCAGGCCCCATACCGCCTAGGGACTTCACTTGCCCAACCTCTGCCCAGACCCATATTGCATACCACTGTAATGAGGAGGCTTGGTCCTTGCACCGCTCGCCCCCCCCAAAGAATCTTACAGTCTCCTAGAACTGTCTCACACATGTAAGCTCACATCCCAGACCCCGGGTAGAGCTGCATGTAGTGGGGGTTCAGAAAGAGAGAGCCCCAACGCCATGAAGCTCCAGAGGATGGAGGTGTCTTCCACTCTTTACTGTCTGCCAGTTTGTGCCACCCCAGGACAGATGTCACCATCTCACCTGTCTGCTGGTCCTCAGTTCCCAAATCCTGCAGGCCTCTCTGTACCTCCATCTCTCCCTTCCTCCCCGTCTGTACTATCACTGCCCTGACACATCATTTTACTTTGCTGGAACCACCCTGACTGGACCTCTACCTTGTGGAGGTAGAAGAGATCCGTTAATTCCTTTACCAACAGCCTGTACACCACTGATCAGATATACACAGAGAAGTCCACTTGAATTAAAAACTGGGTCCTTCAAGACAAGTCCTCACTCTTTCACTCCCCAGACTCCTGTCTCATCACACTCTCAACCTTGTCTCCCCCTCACTACCTACCAGATTTTCCCTCATTCTTTCTAAGATGATGCCACTTCCAAGAAGACTTCCTGAACCATGACCAAGATGGTTGAAATGTTCAGTCTCTGTGTGATATTCTCCGTGACTCCCTGTGCCTCCTACTCTGAACTTGTGCTTTATTTTATGGTTTCATGTTTGAGTGTTTGGTATCCTGCCAGAAGACAGCTGCCTGAGGACTGGGCTGGCTCTTAACTCTCAGGAATTCCAGCTCATGACAAGTGCCATCTCAGTCCCCTTCTGAGATATAGTTTTCCTGGTCTCTGCTTCTTCCTTACTTTTTTATTGCCTTCCCAGCCTCTCTCCCCCACTACGTGCCTTTACCCCAGAGTCTCTCCACCTTATTTCTTTGTTGTTTCCATCTTCCCTGCTTTAAATCTCCATGTCTATCCCTCCCCCCTTTTTCATGGACAGAGACCCCTAATGTCTGCCTCTCCCCTTCCGGCCCCTTGTCTTTCTTAGTTCCTCTCTTTCTCCTGCCTCCCTCCAACTCTGCCTTCCCAGCACACCCCTGCCTGTGTTTCTGTCTCCACTTTCCTGTGTCTGTGAATGTCTCGCCCTCCTGCTCTCCTTCTTTCTCCTTACCCCCTCTCGTGGACAGTACTATACTGCTGAGTGTGGTCAGCAAAGCTAAGGCAGAAGGGATCCTGCCCTTTGCCTCCTTTACCCCATCAGGGCTGATGACTGTGAGCCCCCAAACACAGGCCCGGTGGAGCTCTGAGGGCAGTATCTTTGATGGGGAGCACCCTACCCGGGCAGCTGGCAGTGAGGCCTTTGGATCACCACCCCCCGCAACAACCCTCCCACCCCCCC
>PVHY01032225.1:0-12042 GCA_004024945.1 Uropsilus gracilis
GATACCTTTATTTATCCCATTTGGGGAAAGTCCCGGCCCTACCGTGTCAGGGAGAAAGGGAGGGCGGCTGCAGAGTCTGGAGGCCACCTGGGAAAAGTGTCCGAGTGATTGAGCAGGGCACCCCCACTTCAGAGTAAGAATTCTAGCGTCTCCTCTGGACCGACCCCCAAAGACACTTTTCCGACTGGGGATTACTCCCGCGCGCTCCCCATTAACGCCTAACAAACGTGGGCTGCCCCTGGCAATAGAATTCGGGAAGCCCTGAGCGATGTGGGGGCCCGGGCTACCCCACCAAAGGACGGTGTGATTTGCCAAAGGACGGTGATTTCGCCTGACGCGGATTCTGAGGCTGAGGCCCGAACGGCGGACTCCTACTCTCCTCCAACTGGGGCGAACTGGTGAACACATCCGCATCAAGCCCGGACTCTCTAGGTTACTTGAAGAGAATCAGGGAACGCGCAGAGTCGGTAGAACACCCCGGCCTTTCTCGCCCGTCCGTGGCTCCTTTCCGTAGCTCTCCTGGCGCCTTGGGTTTAAGACATCTAGAGATGCCGGCTCCTCTCCCACCTCAGCACCGGCTCTCTCTACAGGTTGGCCACCCGGCCCGGAGCTGGAGTGGAGGAGGAAGGCCTGGCCTGTAGGAACAAACCCAAATCTGACGGCTGTCATCCCAGCGATTCTGAGAAAGCCCAGGAACATTTTGGCCAATCCGGGTTTTCACTTGAACTTCTGTACCTTCATGCCTTGTTTTAAAGCACCCTCCTGGATTGTCCCACAAGTCCTGCTTTGGGTCTGTGACTGAGGGCTGTGGAGTGGCTCCAAGGGACAGTTAGGGTTAGAACAAGAGATTGATCCTAATTCCCGGTTCTCTGCTAGAAAAAGCAGCAATTGGTCTACACTTCTGGGCCTCCAACTGTGGGAGGGTCTGCCGCGGGATCACTGTGTGTGAGAAAACCCCGCACCCAGAGAATTTGAACCCAGACGCACATTTTCCACAGAGCCCGGTTGGCTTCAGGTAGGAAGGCTGCTGGTGAGCCAGCGGGTGGGTGCAGCGGCAGAAGGCCTGGCTAGCCATCCTCTGCTCTCTGAAGGGGGGCGGCTGGCCTTAGACTAAGGGCTGCAGCCCCATCACGGCAGAAAACCCGCTTCAGGCTTCAGAGAAGGGGAAGTCTGCAGGCTGCTTGGTTTTTTGTTTTGTTTTTTTTTTTTTTTTTCTCAAACTTGATAAACTTCAACTTAACAGACAGGCTGTTTGGGAGGGTCGTGAAACATGCCGTGGGCACCTGGACAGAGTGCTTGCTTGCTCCAAGGCCCTTATATCTGAGCTTCTCAGAAGCAAGGCTGAGCCTTGGAGGGCTCCCCATCTTGTGTCGTCCCACTTTTGTCATTGGGGCAAGGTGGCATGCAGAGGATTTGTCACTGTGGGTGCCCTCTACCCCTCAGACCCAGGACTCCAGTAAGTTTCAGAGAGATCTGATTCTCCTCTTTTGCTCTCTGACCGATCCTTTACCCTGGCCCAGCCTTGGCACTGAATTGAGGGAGTCCATGGGAATCTGAATAGGGTTTTGTATCATTTTTCCTATCCTGTGCAGATTTCTTGGGTGTTAGAGAGTTGGGAAGATTGTGAGCCTGAGGTTCTGGCACCAGTGCTGGGGGGCGCAGGCAGGCAGGCAGGCAGGAAGGTTGGACTCAATTTGCAAAAGCCCCTCTCTTACCCTTCTCGCACCTAGGTAACCCCCCACCCTACCCCCTTTATTTTACCTTTGGTGAGAAGCTTCCTTTCTGGCTCTAGCAGATAGATCCCTTCTTACCAGGAATGTGTACATCCTGCTGGGCCTCTACTCCAAACACACCTCTTCCTTAGAGAGATGAAGGCAGGGGGACCGTGGAGGTGGTGGGGGCTCCTTTTGATTCGGTAACTCCCCAAATATTTGCTAAGCCTTTATTCTGCCCACGCTGGGCACTGAGTGCCTACGCAATAAAAGTTGGGGGTCTGCTCTCTGGATCCCATATTGTCAGGGTAGGAGCTGCGTGTCCAATTCAGAGGAAAGGTGTGAGGTGGAAGGGAAGGCAGGATTATCTCCCAAAGAAACCTTCCTGGCCCCACCACCCTGGGCAGCCTACCTGTGCCCTCCTGCTCTGCATTCTAACCGTTCCTCACTCCCACTGCCTTGTTGGGTTTCCCATTTCTCCATCTGAAATGCAAGCCCCTCCATTATCCCAGTGATACCCAATGTCTTTATTTTTCTAATAATTGCCCAAGCTGTGCAGAAAGAATTTCTTCCATCCAAAGAGCTCTACAGTTTCCCTTCTCAGAATTTCCCGGGCTTCCCCAGACCAGTACAAGGCAGGTACTAGTTTCTGATGGAATTCTGAGGTTCCGTTGCTGAAATGGCTTCTCAAACTGAGTTCCATAACTGTGGAACCCCAGAAAAGGAACTCAGGCCTCCCAGGGGCAGAACAGGAATGGCTTGGAACTCGCCAGTAGGGATGGAACTCTGAGAGCTTAGTTAAGCTCTCGGAGCCTCTGCTTTCTTCTGTGTTGTAAAGTAGGTCAGTAACACCCACCTTAAGGGGCGGTTTGAGAGTTGAATGGCAGAGCAACTGGACAGTGCCTGGCACATGTAGTGCTGACCGAGGAGTGCCTTTTCTTCATAGATTTCCAGCGCTGCCAGGCCACATGTTGGACTTGTTACTGGAAATGCTTGAATATTAACCTCCATTTTATGGACTGGGAAGTTGAAGCCCAGAGAGAAGAAGCAGTTTCTCTGAGGTTACCCAGCTACTTAGCAGTAGAGCTGGGACTCAGATGTGAGCCTCCCAAATCCCATGTAGCAGCAGGGCCTCAGCCTTTGCTGTGAGGATGGAGGACCGCTAGCTCGACTCTAGCTTCCCTCCTTCACAAGCCCTGGCCTGGGCCACCCCTCTACCTTCCAGTGAAGGGCTGTGCCATATCTTCCTGTCCTTCCTGTAAGGGATGGTCTGGGTTCCCAGCCTGGTGTTTCTCACCTTCACAGGACCCGGGCATATCCAACTGCTCCCTTCAGTCCTCCCCTCCCCCATGTGCTCATGGAGACAAATATGAATGGGAGGACCAGTTCCCCAGAATGAGAGGAGGAGTAACAGTTGGCACCATCTTGCTCCAAAAAGGGAGATTTCTAGGGTTTGGAACCTGAGCTTACACAGCCTTACAGAAGACAAGTTTGGCTGCCAGTCTCAGATCAATTTGGGACCTGTCCCTTGATGGAGCATCTCAAAGAAACAAAAAGGAAATTTCCCTTGAGCCTGAAGTCTCTGACTAGTTCAGCCTGACCTTCCTCGAGCCTCTGTGGAAATGCACACCTTCACCCACTGCCAGTTCTGCCGGGCCGGAACCCACTTTACTCCAGACCTCATGGTTGCGGTGCTCTTGTGACACGGAGCTCTTGTGACATGGAGCCTCGCAGGGCTCACCTGCCTGCTCTAGGAATTGAGGGCTCCCAGCACAAAAAGTGCACATTCGAACAGGAACACAGGGCGTTGGACCCCCAGGGAGCCAGCCAGGCTCTTGACACCTGTCTCAGGATTCCTCCTCCTCTAGGGTCTTTGCAGGGCTGTTCCTTGCTTGCATATACCTCTGTACTTTTCCTGGTCAACCCTGGCCATAGACACATGACCTGAGACCTGAGATCTGAGACCTGAGACCCCCCTTCAGGCCCCTTTCGCTGCTCAACTGGGCCTCCAAAGCAGTAGCCTATGCGTGAGTGGGTTCATTGGGGATGCAGAACAGAGGCACATGGGGTTTTTTCTTCTACTTGGGGTGGGTTCTTTTTTTTTTTTAAAGAGACTAGATCTTGCTATTTTGCCGAGGGTTGTCTCTAACACTCAGACTCAAGTGATCCTCAGCCTTAGCCTCCCAGGTAGCTGGGATTGCAGGCATGTGCCACCACACCTGGCCTGGGGTGGGTTCTGATGGTAGCTGACCCAGGCTCCCATGCCAGTGGGGGAGGGGACAAGATGGAGTGATGTCTTCACTTGGTAACAGAGTGTGATACCGGAAGGGTGATGCTTTGGCATTTGTTCATGACAGGCAAGCTCAGGGGGTGGAAGGGCTGGGGAGTTAGCTAGAATTCCCACCAGGAAAGAATGGACAAGTGCTAACCACCTAGGGCAGGGTGATTCAGGAAATGGAGATCCAGACCCTGGACCCTTCCTCGTCTCAATCCCAGGAGCATTATGGCGTGTTTACTCTATGCTGTGGGCCTATGAAGATAGGAGTGAAGAGTTTTTAAGAGGTGGCTTGCATGTAACTTGGAAAATCAGAACTGGAACAGGTCCCTGGACAGAGATCTTAAGATAAGTAGTAGTGGCTGAAGGTGCTCTTAGCCCTGTGGCTCCCCAGCCAGTCCAGGATGCCCCAGAGGGCCCTCAGGGGAGCTCTGCTGTGGAAATGGAAAGTATGGGGGAGATGAGTGGGCAGGTAAGCCCACCATGTGGACGTCCCTGGATTTGGCTGCTCAGTTCTCCAACTCATACTCTGAGGAGATCCAGGTGAAAAGAAGTTGGTTCAAAAGAGGATAGCCCTGTACTTCCTCTTTGAGGATGCCCTGATGCATTTGCATCTTGAAAGAAAAGGGTGTTGGGGGTAGGGGATGGGGAGGGGAGAACTCAGGGATGCATTTTGAGGATACTGAGGGAGTGAGTGGTGACTGCCACAAGTGCAGAGGGAAGGCCGGCATGGTGGCTCATGCTTGTAAGTGGCAGCCTAGGAAGCCATGACCGGGGCCAGGAATCGAGGTTCGAGTCCTGCCAGGGGCACATAGCAAGACTTCGTTCCAAAAAAAATAGAGCTGGGCATGGTGGTGTATGCCTGTAATCCCAGCTATCTGGGAAGTTGAGGCTGGGGATTGCTTGAGTCTGTGGTACCCCGGGCAATAGGAACCTGTGGTTCCACGGACAAAAATAGAGAGACCTAGTCTCAAAAAAAAAAAGTGCAGGGGGAGCAAAGCCCAGGCTTGGAGCAGCTCTGCATCTCGGGATGTATGCTGGATCGGAGCTTCAAGGGAAGGTTCAGTTCAGGGAAAGTCGGATGGGGTCCTGCATAATCAGGGTGTCCTTGGGAGAATCTCCCCTTTAGGGATAGTCAGGGCTGGCCATCCTTCCACCCCATTCTGGGTAGCCAGCCCTGTCAGCATCTCCCAGGCCTGCAGGAGCATATCAGTGTGGAGCTGGAGCTCCTTTATCTCTGAGACCTGTATTCAGGGCTGCAGCTTTGGGTGTTTGTGGCCCTACCCCAGTGCCCTGAAAGTGAAAGCTGAGGGTCGGGGAGGGAAGAGGGAGGGACTGATAAACCAGGCCTGGCCGGTCTGTGGCTCCAGAGGATGCTGGGAGGGAAGCTGCTTGGCTTGGGCAGTGTGGCCTCTGATTTAGCCACAGGGAGAGCATGAGAGCGTCTGTCCTGTGCTGTGCTGGTCTGACTGGGGGTCTGGGTCACAAACTGGGTTGCACTTAACCAGCGAGGGGCCCCCAATGAGTGAACTACCAATCCCTGATTGCTTCTATGACCTTACTTCTCTCTGAACCTCAGTTTTCTTGAAGTCCAGGTTCTTGTTGCTGGGGGTCGGGCAGCTCTGGAAGAGTGGAAAGTGAGTGCTCCCACCTTTGTTCCCCTGTGGAAGGAGCCCATTACCTCTGCAGGTCCTTCCCTAATGGGGCGCTGTGGAGTACTGGGCAAACTACCCTGCCACCTAGCAAGTCTTCCCAATTAGGTGGCTGAGCCTGATTAAAAGGGGGCGCTGCCTGCCCCCTCCACAGATCCCCATCGACGAGATTTTCCTTCATCAGAATCTCACATCCTCAAGAAATTAATTTGATGCCTCTTGTTATCAATTAATTGAATCTCGTTGGGAGAGAGAGCTCAGCCAGGCAGGCTGCACTGGGCCCTTGTGTGCTGCTGCCCACCCTCCCCCTCACACCAGGACAGCCTCACCCCTCCCCATTTCTTTCTCTGCCTTGCTGTTCATTTCACTTATTTTCTAAAATAGAATCATTGCTATACCCCTTGGATGGGTACCTATAGGCTGGGTGCTACCTGGGAGTTACCCTTTCTGAGCCGGGGGAGTAGAGGGATGGAAACCCTTTTGATTGCTCTTTAAATCAACGAAACCTCACCCCTTGGGAATTTAGCTCTGGCCCTGACCCTGTGTGCTCCAGGGGCTGCTAGTAAGGAACTTGGGGAGGAGAACTGGGGGAGGAAAGACTGGGGACATGCTTCCAGGAGCTTCCCCCGCTACACACAGATATACAGATGCACTAGTTGGGTGGGGAGGGAACACTGAAGGACCAGGCTAGAGAGCTGCCAGCCATCAGGATATTGTTCTTATAAAAGCACCTCTTTTAGCCCCTGACAGGACTGGAGTGTAGGGGTAGAGGATACTGGCTACCCAACAGTGAGGTCAGGTATCTATAGAAACGAATCCTCAGTATTTCCAAGGATAATTGGAAGCCCATACTCCGTCTCCTATATGGAGGAGGACGGTTCTAGAAGACATCCCAACCTGGGAGGGGATTTTTGGAGGTACACAGTAGGACAGGGTGGTCAGCAGACCATAAGCAGTGACCCGTGCTCACACCTCCTTTATGCTGATGCTCTGAACCCTGAGAGTCTCCAGATAGTGGTAACTATTACCCTCCATTGGCAGGGGAGGCACCCAGGCTTAGCATCACCTGCCTCTCTGGAAACCTGCCTCTCTGGAAAGCTACCCATAGGACTGAAGACACAACTTGATTAACTTCATCCTTTATGAGTGTTGTTGACACACTGAATTTGTTACAGTGATAAATTTCCCATAAAATATTCTCATTTCGATTTTTGAAAAACCCAAACCCTGTCAACATGGAGCCTGCATTTCTGTGTGATAAGGAGAGACTGGAAGTGGATGTCCTCCACTTCTCACCCAGCCTCCCAGGTGACCAGCCGAGCCCCTGCGGCTGTTTCAGTTAGTGATGACACCAGGGACATTTCCCCTGCCCTCAGAAATTTTCAAAGAAGCGCTGGGAATTGGGGAACTTCGGGTCTCTGAGAGACTACATGGTCTGTACAGAGGTCAGAGAAGACTGCGAACAGCACCATATCTAATCCCACGAGGCTGCTTTAGAACTGATAGAGGTAGATCATTTTCCTTCTGCCACAGAGGGAATTGCAGAGTCTTGTGCCTCCAGGGACCTAGACTGCCCTTCCCTGCTCAGGTGAGCCTCTCTTTGGAAACCATCACCCTCTACTTGTCCCCAGATCTGTGTGCTTTTGTACCTTTTTGTTGGAAGAGACTTTCTTTTAAGACTGGAACCGCAGGTAGGGATGAGGAAACTGGGCAGAGGTCACTTTTCTGGAGCTTACTGTTGTAACTGGGAGAGGAATGCTAATATTAAATATTTAGATCTGCTTGTGTTTTGGGATGCCCCTGAGTTGGGCTGGAGATTCCTGAGAAAACCACTCAGATCATCAGGAGACAGGGTGGGCACAGGGCAGACTGGGCAGAGCCAGGACCTAAGGGGACCAGATCCTGTGGCCTGACTAGAGTCCCTCCTGGACCCATGGAAGCCCCCTGGCGCCATGTGTGCTACCAGAACCATACTCCAGATGGCCACTCAGGCCCTGGGTGGGTCACCCCCACCCCTTCACCAGCAGGCCCCCCACGTAAGATGTCACTATTTAATTAGCCATCTCTGATTAACCAAACTTGGCATTCGGCTCCTCTTGCCCTCATCTTTCCCAGCTCCGAATCAATGGCTTTGATATGCTAATTAGGGAGTAATTTAATTTCAAAAGGCCGCAATTAACAAGGGTGTTGTGGACATGCTGTAGTTAAGCGGAGTAATCTAATTTGCATTAGTAACAAGCAGGGACTAATTAGAAGCTTAATTAGACACTTAGATGGCTCTTATGTTTACTTTCTTAATGAGATGGAGTGGGATCTTTGGTTCTCCTTTTTCCTTTTTTTTTTTTTTTTTCCTTATTGTTGATTCCTCCTTGGTCTATGAAGGGGTGTTGAGGGAGGCCACCTTGCTAGGGCCTAGTGGAAGCGCGATGGGCCCTGGGCCAGTGAAAAGTGAACTGGGGGCAGTGGCAATGGTGAGGAAAAGGTTGGAATCTAGGGAAATTCCAGAGAGCCCACCCTCTGGGTCTTGCCTCCTCGATGGAACTGGGGGAAGAGCACCATTCTGCCATTCAGGAAAACCATCCGGTTTCAGTTTGGCTCAGCCTCTTAGCAGCCAGGTGACCTTGTCAAATCACTAGGCATCTTGAAAATGTGCTTCCTTCATCTGTCAAAGTCAGTGCCAGGTTGTGTGGAAAAAGAGAGGAGGGGGACAGGGTATGGGAAAGGACTTCCAAGGACTCTGTGAGTGAAATAGTTGTAACTAAGAATAAAATACTTCACACATTTTTGTGCCCAGGCTTCACTTCCTTATGTCACCTCCTACAGGAAGCCTTCCCAGAGTACCCCCTCTCTTGAGCCGCCTGCCTTTCCCATCTATTTAACATACATTTGAAAAGTTGTGTGTGTTGTGTTGAAGTTTAGAATACTTGGAAGACTCTTTAAGTTATCCATGTCTGGATTCAACTCCTCAGAGAGTCCAATTTAATTGATCTAGGGTGGCACCAAGGTCTGAATTTTTTTTAATGTTTATGGTTTATGTTTACCTGCATGTCTTTCTTTGAACATAATAAGACTATGTTCAATTCACCTCTCTATAACCAGGCCCCAGTACCTGTTGTGCTTTATAGCAGTTGCAGGCAAAAGCCCACCACTCAACTGTGTGCCCTGTAAATTCACTCATAGTTGATGGTGTCTGAGGTGTTGAGGTTTAAATGCCTTATGAGGGATCTGAGGATCTGGAAAAGTCGCTGAGAAGATAGTAGGAAAATAAAAAGTAGGGGACTTGTGAGTGTTTGAGATGTAAGCCACATTGTTGAAGGAAAAGTGGATTTGGTACAAGTTTTATGGCTATCAACTTGGGGTGAATATATCATAGCCTTAAAAATAGCAATTCTACCTTCTAAACATGCACCCTAAGTGAATAGTCAGAGGTGTTGAGTATTCTCAACATATAAGGGTGTTTATTGCAGAGTCATAGTCAAAAATAGGTAATAATCTGGATGTCCAACTCCAGGGGATTGCTAAATCAATTCTGGAGCATGCAGCCCATTCAGGGAACTATGTGACCACTAAAAACTGTTGCTTAAAATATTTGATGTCATATGGAAATGGTTATGATAGTAAGTGGTGGATAGAAAAATAGGAAAATTCAAACCATGTTCAAATTTTGACCCCAGTTTCACTTTTTAAATGTTTATATGCCAAGAGAGAGTGAAAATGGACTGACTGGAAGGGGGATATCCCAAAGGCTAATTCTCTGGGTAGTAGGTTTATAGGTCCTAATTTTTTCTTTATATTTTTTTCAGAAGGTACCAAGAGGAGAGAGGTCTATGTAGCACTTTTATGCTTAGAACAAAGTTATTTGAAACTTGTGCACCTGGACACTCCAGGATGGGTGGTGGCTCACCTTCCAAACCTGGGGCTTGCAGCACCCCCAGGTGTGCATGTCCTTGCCTGGCCACTTTAACATCCCAAGCCCTGCACTTCTATGGTAGGGGAGGCTACCTAGGGTTGGAATGGGGCAGGTGACTTCTGGGATGTCATTCAGAGGAGATCTCTGGCCCTGGAGGAGTGGGCAGGAGAAGAGGGAGTGGGAAGGAAGCCTAGAGCACCATCCTCTGATGCCCTGTAGGGAGTGTCCCCAAGTACAGGGAGGCTACAGAGAGATGAAGCTTTTTCTGGAACCCCCAGAGCTCAGAGAGCCAGGTACTCAAGTGACTGAAATCTTCACACTCTGATTTGGGACTCATTTGGGGGAATGGGAAGAAGAGGGAACCATTTAGATCAATAAAACATTCTAACCCCCAAGTACTAAACATGGCTGGATAAAGAGGTGGGATCCCCCCCAGAGCTGAGCTGTAGCAGGACTCTTCTGCACCCTCACAGGATAGCTAATTACCCTTCTCTGAAGGACTTCTCCATGCAGTGCATTTTACTTGATAACGCCACCCTGGAAGGAAGGTCTGCTGTTGCTAACCCCACATGACAGATAAGGAAACTGAGTCTCTGAATCCTGACCTCACTGCTCAGTGCTACAAAGGTGTTAAGGCCAGAGAATGTCTGGGGTTCAGATGGCAGAGGAGTGACCAGCTAGGGAAGACTGCTTGAAGCCCTGCTCCCACCTGGCAGCCCAAGGTCAGCAGACCCCTGGGTCTGAGCTGAGCAGGGGAGGGGGGAGGAAGGTCCCTGGGCCTTTGGGTGACAGGTTGCAAGGCATCCCACAGGTATTTGTAATACCAGAGCTTACTGCTGTAAGAAACCTTCAGCCTTATATCCCTGACAAATACAGTATAAGAGCAGGCTAGCTTAGAGACTTCCTTAGGCTCTGTTCTGTGGGGCACCCTGCTGGAGGTGGGTTTTTCATGTAATCTAGGAGTATGTGCATTTCAAAGATGTAGGGACCTCTGGTTTAAAAAAGTGTTGGAGGCTGGCATGGTGGCTCATGCCTGTAAGCTTCAGCCTATGAAGCAGCCGGGGCTAGGGATCACGGTTCGAGTCCCGCCTGGGGTCCGTAGCAAGACCTAGTTCCAAAAAATAGCTGGGCGTGGTGGCGCGCACTTGTAATCCCAGCTACCTGGGAAGCTGAGGCTGGGGATCACTTGAGTCTGTGGTACCCCGGGCAATGAGAGCCTGCAGTTCCAAGGGCAAAAATAGCAAGACCTAGTCTCAAAAAAAAAAAAAAAAAAAAAAGTATTGGGTGGGGGCCTGGGCTTTGCAAATGATGTTTCTCCTACATCCATTGTACAGTGTGACCAGTACCTTCTCATCCTCACTTCTAAGCATTAATGCCATTTCCTTCAGACCTTCCCTGCCCCTCCCCATTTAAATTAGGTATCCTGTTTGTTCCATGTACTCACACTCGATAAATTTATTTTATTTGAGCTTGTCTATCTGTACCCTTATTTATTGCCTGCCTCCCCTCATGAGAACAAAAGCTTCAGGAGAGCAGGGCCTCTGTACTGCTCAGGTCTGTGTCCACGGAACTTGGAACGTGGTAGGCACTTAAATCTTTGCTGAACCAATGAATGGATGAAGGGTCATTATTAGTAAAACGTGCACCCTGCCAGCCACTGGTGGAGAAAGAAGATTGACTTTGCTCTTGGCCAAAGTTCCACTTGTGGCAAAACTGTCAAAAAAAAAAAAAAAAAAGCGATTTTACCCAGAAAAAGGGAGGATAACCCCTTCCTACTGCCAGAGCCTTTAGGCCATGCTGGAGCACTGAAGTATTAACCAAGCCTGCTGAGGGTTGGGGGCCCTTCAGTGTCTTGCAGGTAGACTCTTTGCACCAATTCAGGTGCTAAATCCTCCAGTCAGCCGCCCTGGAGGTTAGGGTTAACTCTCACCAGCTGGAACTTGGTAACTTCTGGCAGTGCCCATCACTGGCACCCGCTACCTTGGACAGGCAGCACCCCTGTAAGTGTTTTTTTAGAAATGAAAATCTCAGGTGCATCCCAGACCTGTTGAATCAGAGACAGGAGCCCAGGCCCAGCCATAATAAACCCTCTAAGGTCAGTATGATGCACTCAGATTTGAGACATCCTCCCACCCTCCAGGCTTAAGATTTTGGTCCATTTCAGTTGCCTCTCTTGCCCGGTTACACTGTTTTAAGAAGTTCCCCCCCCCCCATTATTGCACTTGGCTTCCTAATCTTTCACAGCAGTTGGAAGGGGTATACTTTTCCAATAGACATCCAGTACCCCCTCCCGCGTTACACAAGGAGAAAGTCAGGGAGGCATTAACTTGTCCCAAGTCGCGCAGTAAGTTGGCTATAGACCTGGAGCTCCATTTCCCAAGAGTTGCGTCGGTATCTTATTTCAACTGGAACCACCACCTTGCTCTTGGGTTCGGTGAGCCTTGTGATCGCGGTGCGCAGCCTGGGTGCTCTCTTCAGAGGGGGGAGGGGGGT
>PVHY01032226.1:0-12014 GCA_004024945.1 Uropsilus gracilis
AATGCCCTTAAGAGAGTTACAGTAAAACCTGCTTCCTTTCACATTCAAAATTCACATGCTAAAACTCTATCTTTCATGGTGATGGTATTAGGAGATAGAGCTTTTGGGAGGTAAACAGGATTAGGCAAGGTCATGTGGATGAATTCTCATGATGGGATTAATGCCCTTAAGAGAGTTACAGTAAAACCTGCTTCCTTTCTCTATTCTTTCCACCATGTAGGGATACAGTGAGAAGTCTGCAACCCCGAAGAGAATTTTCATCAGAACCCAAACATACTAGCACCCTGATCTTGGACTTCCAGCCTTCTGAACTGTCAGATATAAATTTATTTTGCAATAAGCCACTCATTCTATGGTGCTTTGTTGTAGCAACCCAAATTGATTAAAAGTCCCTATTATAATTTGTTTATTCAAGAGTGTAAAAAATTCACACAGATATCAGAAAGAACATTAACCAAGAAAAAACAGAACCAGTCTTTACCTTTTCTTCTATAATAATGGATGATAGAAGACTATAGCGCAGTGTTTATACACAATGAGTTCTGAGGTAGAAGAATTAAGACCTTTGATTTTTAAAATCAGTCAAAAAATCACTTATGTTTGAAAGCAAAAGTAAGGTGTGTTGGGCATGTAAGGATGCATTCAAAAATATTACCTATGTAGTTTAGAAATAAGAGAGGGAGCAGGGGAAACCAACAAAAGGGGAAGTGGGATAAAAGGAAAAGAAAAGGAATGATAGTTAAAAGAAGAAAAATTGGATCAGAAAAAAATATTTCAAGATTGGGAAAGATATAATAATATGTGAGAGAGCTGTGGATAATGAAACCAGTAAATGTCTAGTTATAGTTAAGTGTAATAATAGTAATGTTCATGTAGGTTATAAAAACAATATCCCTAAAAATCAAGAGGTATGATGTAAAAAAGTTAATAGGGATATAACTGATAGGGACAGAGGAGAAATTCAAGCATGTTAAAGTTCTCTTAGTAGGCAGATGAGAGGATGACACAGATATTGGAGGATGTTTATATTAATAAATATACATACAAACATTTGTTTAACATTTGAAGTTAACCCCTTATACCTCCCCACATATGCACAGGCACATGCACATGCACACCAATCAGTTAGGTACTTATCTCAACAGTCTCCAACCTTGAAAACCTTCAGTCACTGACTCCTAATAACCCCCATCGTTGATCATGCTCTCCATCACTTAGCCATACAGCCCTCACTAACCTCTGAGTCGATCATTCCAAAATGACTGACTCTAACAAAGCTCCCAATCACCATCAGCAAAAGTTCTCTCCAATTACTTGACCCCACAGACACTCCAGTTACATTTCCTATGTATTCCTTAGCTGCCTCTCACTGCCTCACTCACTGAAGACCCAGCTTCCACTTCTCTCCAGCTCCTTATGCTACCTCTATATCAATGTTAAAGAGTCATTCAACATCCTGGCTTTTCTCTCTCCTAATTGCAGCATTCTTTTTTTCCTGCCCAAACTCGACCACCAGCTCAACACTCATTCAGTCTTTTGACTTGACCATGCCTGCACCACCTACAAAATCTCTGCTTGAAAAATGCTATCCTCTGGCATCATTTCCTGTACTGACAGTTAATTTCTCTAGTAATTCCATTCCAGTAATCCTACAGACTTATTGAGCTCTGTTCCATTGATCCTAGTTACCTTTTCACAAGCTTTCACCACCACTTAGCCTTAACTTTCTATTTTGCTTAGATTCTGTGTTCTAGCACCATTCACACTAAACTGAAAATTTTGCCTCTCTTCTCTGTTGTACATCTCAATCTTGGTGAAATCTTAGTCTCCTCTTAATCTCTGCCTTCAACCTGCTGCTGAACATTGCAGGGAAAAAAATGAAACAACTGTACTTATTCCTCTTTCCCAGATGATGGTTTAAAATATTCTCCTATTTCTTTCTGAAATCTCTATCCTGAACTCCACTCCCATGCTCTGCTAAAATAAATGCAAACAGACCAAAAATACCTTACCTGTACCACCAGTTCCACCAGTCTGTTTCCAAACCCACATAATCCGTCTTTCTTTGTTAAAATTGGAGAACTGTCTCTTCACAAGGGTAGCTTTCCTTTGTGCTTTGGATGCCATCCCCAATTGCCTTTTCAAGGACTTTACTCCAGCAAATTACCTCTTTCTCTTTTGTGTATCCATTTTCTCCCTTTTCCACTGGATCATTCCCACTGACATACAAAGTTGTCTTAATACCTATTCTGAAGAAAACCCTCTCCTGATTTCATGCCCTGTTCAATGTCCATTTCTCTGCTCTCTTTACCAACAAAACACCTCATCAGTATTATCTATTCCAGCTGTCTCTGTTTCATTACTCTCATAAAGGAGTTCTAACCAATCAAAGTAAACACTGAACTACATCACACCAAAGTCAGATTTTCTGTAGTCATACTTCTAGAGCTCACAAAAACATAACAGCTCCTATTGTATTGAAGAGTTCTCCTCTCTAAGGTCCTTTCACACCATGCCCACACAATTAGCCTCAACTTCAGCAGCTACTCCTCATCATCTTTTTTTGTCCTACTCCAGACCTCTAAAATACAAGACTGACTCAGGACTGTTCTTAGCACTCTTCTCGTCCCCTTTTGCCTTCTCTCTCTAAGCAATCTCATCCACTCTTGCGGCTTTAAGTACCACTCGTTTCAAGCAAGGATTCCCTAGCTGAGACCTCTCTCCTAAGTGTTATAGTTACATATGTAGTGACCACTCAAACGTCTCTACTTGGATATGTAGTGGGAATCTTGACAGGGCCAAAACAGAACCACAGCTCTCATTCCCATCCACCAATCTGTTCTTCTACAACACTAACCTTTCTCAGAAAGTAGAATCACCATTTAAGCAGTTCCTCAGGCCAAAAATCTAGAGATAAATCTTGTTCTCTCCCCTCACGTTCCATTTCAGTCATCAGTAAGGCTCATCTCCAGATGAATCTGGTTTCTTTTACTTCACTGCTACCACCAATTCTAAACCATCACCACTTGTTGCCTTTGACTACTGCAATAAAATCCTAACTGATGTCTCCCAACCTATGAGACAGGGACAAATCACTATCAACAGCCACAGGCACCCATAATCACTGGTTCCAGAGACACCCCAGATTGCCGCTCTTCACAGATTTCCCAGATCTTCTGATACACCACAAAGCACCCATTTCTGATCCCATAACTTCGTCTTTTAGAAACTGTGAGAGCCCCCACATCACTGACACTGCAGTTCCTTCAAGACACGGACCTTCCTCAGCGACAGTAACACTCACTGACCCAGAGACTCCCCTCCTCGCTCCTCCTCAGATGCCTCAGAACACAGTCTCCCCACAAAGACCCTACAGCGTCGATCCGCCAATTTCCAAATCACTGTGTTCGCGGAGCACAGTCACCCTCCAATCACTGATGCCCAATTAGTCCGTTGGTGACCGGCAGACGGCCCCGCCCCACTACCGTACTCACCGCGGTGCTGCCTCCCGGCTCGGACGCCGCCATCTCCGCTGGGCTCCCGACTTCTTCGACCATCGCCGCACCCCTCCTCCGGGCGACGCTGTCTGGCTTTGTCAGGATGCGGTCACCGCCGGAGGCCGACATGGCGGCCACCCGGAGCGCTGCCCGGCGGGTCAGGCGGCAGCGATGGCGGCGCCCTTGAGTGTCACCCGCGGGAGCGGCCATCTTGACTCAGGCGCCGCCGTACGGCAGAGATGCTGGGGCTGCGCGCGGGCTGCCGGGAGAGGCGGCGGGTTCCTTCCAGGGTCCGGGTGTGGTGAGATCAGAGCCGAGAGAAAGGCGGCTCAGTTTACTCCTGCAGAGGGGCTCGCTGTGCCTGATACCCCATCCTCAAAGGTTTTGCTGCGTGCAGACAGAATTTGGAGCTGCTTGTTCCAATCGATTAGTTCAACATCCTTGCCAGGAAACCGGGAATGGCAGCGCAGACTGCAGAAGTTAGGGTCATAGGAAGTAGAGTGAAAAAGGAGAAAGGCACGATCGGGTAGAGACCCTTGTTTTACAGGAAGAGAAAGCTAATCTTTGAAATGCAAGATGTCCTTTCATTTATAAGAAGGGGCGGGGAGGGGGGGGGGATGAAGCAACGGGTTGAGTGAACGCTTCACCTCTCTGTGAAAAGCTAGATTTGATGGCGCTATTTCAGCCAAATAACCAGGCAACTGAAGCAGAAAGAATTTTTTGCTATTTCATGTGTCATTGTCACATTATTTGTTGAGCTTTAACTGTGTGCACTCCAGGTTGCTATCCTCTGCAAGAGAGTAAGGAAAAAATGGACATTCGGTGTAAGGTTTGGAAAAAGAGAAGACAGTCAAAAACACTGTTAGGACGCCGCTCGACACAGACACGTTAGAAACAGGAAAATAAGGGTATAGCAAAGTTTTATTAGAACTCAGATCTGAGGGCTACTAAGTCAAAGGGACTTAGAACTTGCAGAGCTTTTAATGCATATCTGAGCCAGGCACTGTGGCTCTGCCTGTAAGCTTCAGTCTATGAAGCGGCTGGGGCTAGGGATCACTGTTGGAGGTTGGAGTCCCTCTCGGGGCAACACAGAGAGACCTAGTTCCAAAAATTAGTTGGGCGTGGTGGCGCACGCCTGTAATCCCAGCTACCTGGGAAGCTGTGGCTGGGGATTGCTTGAGTCCATGGTACCCCGGGCAACAAGAGCCTGCAGTTCCCGGGCAAAAATAGCTAGACCTAGTCTCAAAAAAAAAAAAAAAAATTTAAAAAGAATACATATCTGCATTCCTAATCTTATCTTGAGCAAGGCAGAGATACAGAAGCAAAATGTAGCGGTTAAGGCATCCTGACATGCTGGAGACATACATCAAGTTAGGAGCATGCCAGCTAGGCTGTCTATTATGACCAGGCCTGCCTGCCCTTTGATGGCAACTATCTGCTTGTTCCCAAGGTCATTATATTTCGCCCTATTATGTTTTCTCTTACAGTGCTCTCATGGATAGTTAGTGCAACACTGTCTAGGCTCTTGTGGCTTACCAACACGAAAACATAACTCACTCTCAGGGGAAAGTAAAAGCAGAAGCTGTTTAATAACCAGCAGCCAAGTGAGCACTCGGTCAAGAATAACCCTGCACATTGCCTTTATATATAGGGAAGGGCTCTATAGAATGGGGAGGGGCAAGTCTTAAATTTTTCCACTAATGCTGTTTACTCTGCTTGCAACGTGCCATCCAGATCTTATGGGCTCAGACAGGATGCAGGTGCGAAGTCTCATGCACAGTCTAGATTTTATCAGACTTAACAGGATGCACATGTGGTTTTGAGCAGTTAGGGCCCTGTAGCTGCTTGCCATGTGCCACCCAGACCTTCTGGACTCAGATGCAATGGGTGCTAGGTCTCAAGTGCTGTCTAGATCTTATCAGCCTTAACAGGATGCCAATGTGGTTTTGAGCTATTGGGGCCCTCTAGCTGCTTGCCAGATCTTATCTTGCTGTCCAGATCTTATCTGCTCAAACAGGATACAGGTGTGAGGTCTGGAGCACAGTTTAGATCTTATCAGCCTTAAAGGGATACAAGTGTGGTTTTGAGCTCTTGGGGCCTTGTAGCTACTTGTTATGTGTGATCCAGATCTTATCAGCTCAGGCATTAAGGTGAGAGGTCTTCAACATAGTCTAGATCTTATCAGCCTTAACAGAACACACATGTGGTTTTGAGCTGTTGGGGCCCTGTGCTGTTTGCTATGTGTGATCCAGATCTTATCTGTTCAAATAGGATGCAGGTGTGAGGTCTGGAGCACAGTCTAGATCTTATCAACCTTAATGGATGCCAGTGTGGTTTTGAGCTGTTGGGACCCTGTAGCTGTTTGCTATGTGTGATCCAGATCTTATCTGCTCAAATAGGATGCAGGTATGAGGTCTGGAGCACAGTCTAGATCTTATCAACCTTAACGGATGCCAGTGTGGTTTTGAGCTGTTGGGGCTCTGTTGTTTGCTATGTGCCATACAGATCTTATCAGCTCAGCGGTGTGAGGTCTGGAGCACAGTCTAGATCTTATCAGCCTTAACAGGAGGCATGTGTGGTTTTGAGCTGTTGGGACCCTGTAGCTGTTTGCTATGTGTGATCCAGATCTTATCTGCTCAAAGGGGATGCAGGTATGAGATCTGGAGCACAGTCTAGATCTTATCAACCTTAATGGATGCCAGTGTGGTTTTGAGCTGTTGGGGCCCTGTAGCTGCTTGCCATGTGCCATCCAGACCTTATGGGCCCAGGCAGGATGCAGGTGCGAGGTCTTCAGCAGGGTCTAGATCTTATCAGCCTTAACAGGAGGCACGTGTAGTTTTGAGCTGTTGGGGCCCTGTTGCTTGCTATGTGCCATACAGATCTTATCAGCTTAGAGGTGGGAGGTCTGGAGCACAGCCTAGATCTTATCAGCCTTAACAGGAGGCACGTGTGGTTTTGAGCTGTTGGGACCCTGTTGCCAGCCTGCATGGTGAGCTCCCTTCTCATCAACCCTACACTCAGACTTAGGTTTTAACTACCCTGCTAGCATTTACAGTGGAGCAGCAGGCTGCGAATTATCCCAAATATGTTGGTCTGAAATTGGGTAACCAAACAAGCAAAACAGGGTACTTAACTTACAAATGGGAGCAGCTGACCCTTTAAACCCAGCTATTCCTTAGGTTCATCCCAGTCCATGAGACCAGTAGCAAGACCACACTAACCTTAAGAGGAGGCAAAAACAGATTTACTCATTAAAAAGACAAAATAGACAAAAGTCACTGAGGGTACAAGGAACCCCTTTCATTATCTTACCAACCAGTTCAGTCTCTAGTTCAAAACTATTTGTGGCATCCTTCAACCATTTTGCATTCATAAAATGGTTGCTATCCCACATTCAAGCTAAATGAGGAAGCCAAGATGGCACCATCGCTTCTTCTTCCAAAGGCACAGCTATTCACTTCAAGCCAAATGAAACCAAGATGGTGTCATTAATTCTTTTTCAAAAGTGGGAGATTCAAATCCAGTGAAGAAACCAGGACGGCATCGTAGGTCCTCAAAAAGACACAGCTCCAACAGTCTTTCAGCCTCAACTCTGAAGAGGCCCCAAACTAGCAAGACTCACTCAATACAATAGCAGCAGACACGTCAGACATCTTACAATGAAAACAGCAGCACCACAAGTTCTCTTCAGGTCTCCAGAAAATTTCAAAGCTTTGTAGTTTCAAAGTTAAAACAAGCTCTCAAGTACCAAATTTCCAAGTCAGCTTACTCGGGTCATAAGTTTCTCCAACATGCTGCCCCGGACTCCTCACTGGTCTGGGATGGGGATGGAAGCCCACAGTGTGGCTTCCTTCCCTGCCCTGCTGCCACACATGACAGCGGCAGCTCTGAGGCCTCCAGCCTCCCTGCTGCTCCTCTACTCTTCTCCTCTCCATGCCTTTCTCCCTCTTCTCTCCTTAAATCCCCTCATACTCTCCTCTTTCAAGAAAGCTTAACCTCTCTAAGTCTCTGCCCACCAGGCACAATGGCTTCCATTTTAATGCAGCACTACCATGCTGAGGCCCACGGCCTTTAATCTCACCACAGCACCCCTATCAGTTCCTTTGGATTTTTAATCAAACATATCCTGGTTTGCACATACCCCATTTGCCCTTGAATAAATAACCAGTTACCACTCAGCCAAAGTGCTCCTCGCATCCTCTCAATCTGTTGTCTAATTACAGTTGTCAATGTCCTAACTGAACTCACAAATACCTCAGGTTGCCTATCCTCAGGACAGTTCCTGTCTGAACTGAATTTTTTTCGTAATAATGACCTTTTGTTCAATAAACCCCAGTGACATTGTTTCCCATTTACTATCAAACAATCCCAATAATTTCCCCCTAGTCTTCTGGCATCAACTCTAGGGCCCAGCTAAGGATGTTGTAAATGTTGTGGTAAGCAGAGTTCTAGTGTGTATCCTACTATTTCTAGTCCTTGGTGTTATACCAGCGCAAAAGGAACTTGTGATGTTTATGAAGACATTTTCAATCAATCTATTTAATGTGATACCACTCCCAGGCTGAGCACCCAATTCAGTTGACTTTGAGTCATTGTTGTTGTTGTTGTTTTTTCCCAAAGGAGCTTATCCTGGATCTGCCTGACTCAATCAGGTTCATTTAGGCTGGACCCTTCCTGAACTCAGAAATTCTAACTATAAGCAGACCTGTGGAAGGGACCTCATGGGGCGGACCTCAATATCTGGGAGCTGATGGTGGGTTTTTAGTCTTTAACTAGAGAGATGACAAAGGCACTCATCCTATTACTGCAAGGAAGGGATTTCGGTCCACCACCCAAGGGAACTTAGAAGCAGATCTGTCACTAGTACGGCCTAATTAGCATACAAACCAGCCAACACCATGATTTCAGCTCTATGATTTCAACACCATGATTTTATTGGCAGAGAAGGCACAAGAGGTGTGTGTAGACTTCTCTGGGATCAAAAATTTGTCTTGTTTTAATCCAGTCAAATTAATCATCTGTTTAGCAGCAATAGAAAACTAAGGACTCAGCAAACATTGGAGAATAATTGCTTGATTGGTATTTTATCTAATTAAACACAGTCTCTTCTCTGAGTCAGTGACAGAACATTCTTTGATCCTTATCTTTCTGGGTGTGGCAGATCTAATCCTTATCCTAATTACCACAATATGGTCTTAACTAGGGGCAATGCTACATTTAAAAGAAAAAAAAAAAAAGCTTCCAGTTCCCTCTGTCACCACTAGTTCTGAGAGAAAAAAGACAAGCATGTTTTTTCAAGACTTTTGTGACATCCATATCCTCTCCACTCTAAGCAAATTCCAACATAGCATTAGACAAAATGCTGTTCTAAACATTAAGTTTTACAACCTATCTTTATTCTAGAAATTGACTACGGAGATCAGTTTACACTCTGTCCACGACATTGGATCCAGCCCCTGCTGCTGTCGTAGCACCACTTGCCTTCACTCAACCACAAGTATAACCAAAATCCTCCTTAAAAAAAAAAAATCACAGTCTGGCTTTAAAAATTAATGTTTTGTTGTTGATTTGTTTGTGTTTTTACTCTTGTTTATTCAATTCATTTCTTATCTGTTTCTTTGCTTTGCCAAGTCATTTATTGAACATTCATGTTTTTTATGACTTTTGCACAAAATGAGTAGTTAAAAAAATTTGAAAAAAGAGAAATGTCTTCTGTCCATGACATTGCTAAAACAGAAGTGCCGTCGATGTGCTGATGTGTAGCGAGAGACAGAGAGAACTCTTCGGGCTAAAGGTCTCCTATCAGGATACTCCCTCTTCCTAGGTATCAAAGGACCAAGTGAGTTACTGAAGGAGACTTGCCTTGGCCTTTTAAATCCTACCACTGGTGGAACATAAACTGGTGCAGCCACTGTGGAAAGCAGTGTGGAGGACCTTCAAACTCATGAAAATGGAACTACTATTTGACCCAGCAACCGTTCTTCTAGGAATCTCCCCAAAGGAGACCTCAATACTTATAATACAAAGGTACATCTGTACTTGGATGTTTACTGCAACACCATTTATAATTGCAAAGACATGGAAACAACCCAAATGTTCCAAAACAGACAAATGGATGAGAAAGATGTGGTACATATATGCAATGGAATATTACTCATCAACTAAAACTGACAAATTTGATGAATTTGAGATAACATGCATATGCCTAGAAGAAATCATATTTCAGAAACTAATCAGAAAGAAAAAGACAGGAACCAAATGATTTCACTAATATATGGGATATATGAAAAACAAACAAAAGGCCGGGAGGAAAAGTCAAAACAAGCTAACAACAAAACTAAAGTACACAATTGGGGGTAGGGGGATGGCTGGGAGCAATCAGGGAGGGAGGTGGTGGGTGAACCCCAGGGAATACAAACATGTGAAATATATAAATAAATACATTATTTAAAAATAAATAAACAAATATGAAATAAATAAATTCTATCACCTGGTGAGCAGCTGATGAAGTCATCCTCTGGACCAGCAGAATTAGCACGGCAGGCTCCTTCCACCCTCCAGGGTCAGCACACTGGGGGTGGGGCCAGGCTGATGCTGTTTCAAATCCTCCAGTGATAGTCTTGCAACTTAGAAACAGTGAGGAAGGACTTCATTTAAAGTGTCTTAAAACCAACTTTATAGCAGGTCACAGTGATTAGTGCTCACTTACTTTCAACATAGAGATGACTTTTGTGTTAGTTGATATTATATAATGAAAATCTGACCATTTATTAGTTTGTATAAATTTTATTCTAAAAATATATTGCCCATAATCTAAAAACTCAACCAATGGGATTAAAAAATTGAAGTACTCTGAATCATTCCATCACTAAAATACTTTCTACTTATTCCAAGTACTAAAAGATTATTCTTCAGGGAAGTTTAAGTTTACATCAAGAAAGATAAAAGTACAGAGATTCCCATAGACCTCCAGCCCACGTCCTGAACAGCTTCCCCTGTGACCAGCATCTCAGCAGACAGTACCCTGGTTCCAACTGCTAAACTGGCACTTCACATCCTGTCTACAGCATGGTTTGTCATTGATTCTACATCCTCCTAACTGAACCTGACTGTTACTCCTCATATATATGAGGGTACAGGATCTATCCCCCCCAAAATTAAATCACAATGGTATTTTTTAAATGTTTACTGCATTCATCTTTAATGTTTAGCATGCGTTTGAAAATAGGCCTAGTTTTACGACTGTCCTATTGCTAATGTAATAAAAATAACTTCAAATTCCTGAAAAGAGGTTAACAAAGATGAAGATTCTGAGAGTTGGCGCAGCATCTACTGTGGCTCTGACCTGATAGCAGGAACAGTAACAAGTCCTGATTTGGTTCAATCAGTGAAAAGGGTTAAAGGATTTCATATTTATTTGCAAACAAATGAAAAATAAAAGCAAAATAAAAAGTTTGAATAACAAAAGCAAGTGTCTGCTGCACCAGGGTGTGAAAGGCTTTTAATTATGATGCAAGTAAGATATAAATACATAGAATCAAAGATGTTTTCATTATAGAACATCCCTTGAGCGACCCTAGCGTTCATTCCAGTGACTTGAGTCAAATTTTTAAAAAAGAAAGAAAGAAACGAAACACACAGGCACACACACTCAGCGTCACGGTACAGTTTATTAAACAAAACAGCAAAGCTTCTCAGTTGAGAGAGCAGGATTCACATCACTTCCGGTCTCGGACATCCACCCCTCCTGCCCCAAACTAAGAGACTCACTCATTCCACCCTCTAGTCTCTCTTCCATGACGTGATGTTATTTCCTGAGCTGCGATTCCAAGAAGCTGAGGAATGTGCTTGTCCAAATGTTTCAGGGACACTGGGTTTCCGTCACTCATGTGGGTGGGATCTTGTGTCCTAGAGGTGCAAAAGGAAGAAGGCAAGAGGAAACCATCCCCGGGAAGGTGGGATCCCAGGGTTGCACTGGTTGTGGAGCAGAGGGACTGGGTTCCATATTGGCAATGCCGTAGTTGTGCCCCCACCCCCATAACCCATCAAGCTAATTCCATGGGGCCCAGGGCTTGTAGGACTGGGGGGCAGCGGGGTAGGACTGGGCAGCTACGGGCAAGGGCTGCACGGCGAGCATCGTGTCCAGCGCGGCCAGCGCCCAGTGCAGGGTGGTGCCCGTGTGCGCCAGCTGCCAGGTGAGCCAGGCGCGCTGGGAGGCGGTGGGCTGCATGGCACCGGTGGGCACGGGCACAGGCAGGAAGGCGCCCCCGGGAGCCAGCAGCTCACCCAGGATCTCCTCCATCGCGTGCAGGTGGCCTAAGAGCCTGGAGGGCAGCCCCGCCAGGGGATCCCGGGTTTCCGGAGAAGGGTGTGGCCGGCAGCGTTTGGGGGAGGGTGGCCTGGTGTCTGGGCTGCCCTGGCAGCGGCGCCAGCGCAGGCTGGTGCTTCTCACTGGCAGTCTGCGCAAGCTTCCCCTGCCCCTGAGGTGTCTGGGGGTGGAGGCAGAATCTGTGAAGA
>PVHY01032227.1:0-12054 GCA_004024945.1 Uropsilus gracilis
AAAAAAAAAAAAAAAAAAAAAAAAAAAAAAAAAGCCCTAAAGCTCTTGAGAGCTGTTTACTTAAAAGTCAGAC
This sequence comes from Uropsilus gracilis, assembly GCA_004024945.1. NCBI lineage: Eukaryota > Metazoa > Chordata > Mammalia > Eulipotyphla > Talpidae > Uropsilus > Uropsilus gracilis. Next base: position 74 of record PVHY01032227.1, read on the forward strand.
CTTCTGGCCCAAAATAATGAAATCCTAAAGCAACTGGACACCTTCAACGAGTGCCCCGCCTCTATTTGCATAGCAGCATCCGCGGGGATAGGGAGGGAGCTGGGGGGGTGGGGGGCGGGGCCGGCTTTCCACCTCCGAGATCCAGGACCTGCACTGCCTGAACGCCGAGATTCCAGACATTTAACCCTGTCCCTGCGCGGTCCTAACACCAACGGTCCATAAACAACTTAGCGGGGCTTCGGGAGTTTTAATCCCTGCTTGGCCTTGTCCACCGGGCCCGTTTTTCTGCCGCACGGAGCGATCAGCCCTTTGTGGCTGGCAGCAGTATGCTTTGAGAACCACGAACAGCATGGAATTCAAAAGAACACATTGACAGGGTGTTGACTAAAATCGAATCTAACGTAAAGGGAGAGTTTTATTAACAAAAGAAAGAAAAGCTTTCAAATCAATTATAAACTTTATTTGGTATTTATATACAAAGTGTAAACTTAACTGAGTATTTGATACAAACTCCAGGAAAGTGTTCCAAATGCAAAAGATACATCAAAAAATATGTGATTTAGTGTCACATTTATAATCACATATACAATAGGCCACAATATTTTCCAAAATTGTTCGCATGAGAATTCTAGACAATACTTGTCAAAAGAATAAATGATTTTCATTATATAGAACACGGGGGCACACCATAAAAAATATTCTTCAACAAAAGATCAGGATAGTTAACAAATGTTAGTGAAGTGGGAAAGCCCCGGGATAAAACAAACAAACAAACAAACAAACAAACAAATAAATAAATAAAATAAAACAACAACAACAACAGAAAACCACACACACACTTACCATATATCGGAAGAGAACAACAGGCCAAACAACCAACAACTAAACATCAACTTAACCAAACAACAATTTGCAGAAAAATGGGAGGAGAGACTGAAGGGGGGATACAGAGGGGGAATATGGAGGGAGGAGGAAGGGGGATACAGAGGGGGGATATAGAGGGAGGAGGAGGGATCAATTAATTCACGATTGTGACAAATCAATAAAATGAATAAAAAAAATATTCTTCAGAATTTCTCTATAGAGTGAGTAAAACAGCAGAACCCAGGATTGCCAGCACCTGTCCTAGGAGACCTCTAGTGTCAGCTATGCCGTTGCTGCTTGCCTGGTTGAGTTGTTCTGTCAGCCATTTCTGGTGGAAGGATGGCCCACTATACACACCAGGGAAACCTTTTCGACCACAGCCATGTCCATAACTGGTGATTCCCATGACAAAAAATCGCTTATGTTCTGGTAAGTAGCACATTAATGGTCCACCACTATCACCCTATTAAAAAAAAGTCCCAAAATAATGTTAGTCACTTTTCATAGTCATTAAGCAGCGATAAAGTTGCAATAAATTAACCACCTTTGACATTTCAATATACCTTCAAGTAATAAAGATCCAATAATTCTGAATTGTATATTCCAGTTCAAACTGGAAGTATTCATTCTGGCTTGGTATTTAGAAGAATTACACAACTGGTGTATAAACTTCCACCTGCATAATTTAGAACCAGAATAGAGTACATCGAATTGTTTGGATGTTTAAGAAAACAATTACTCAGGAGAAATACAATTTCAAAAATACTTTTTGTAAAATTTTTGCAATATTAGATTTGCAATATTTTTGGCTGCAAATAAAGTAAATTTGCAAATATCATAAATTTGTCTTTTAGGATACTTCTATTGCTTAATGCTATGTGCAAAGATGTAGTAAGGAATGGAATACTACTCGGCTATGAAAAAGAAGAAATCAGGCCAAGAAAAAGTCAAAATAAGCTAACAACAGAACTGGAGCTAGCAGCTAGGGAGAGGGAGGGGGAGGAAGAAATCAAGGAAGGGGCAAGCACAAAAGATCAAGATGATGGGTGATATAGAAGGGGGACAACCCCAGGAAATACAATGATGTAAAATACACACTTAACACACACACACACACACAAACTGTGAACAAAATGATTAATAAAAAAATTAAAAGTGAACTCATGTCTTTCACAACAATAGACGGAATTAAGTGAAATGTCAGAAAATAAAGTACCAGATGGTCTCACTTATTTATGGAATATAAATAACCAGTGAAAACAAGCCAGAAAAACAAATCAAAAATAACTCTTAAGCTGGTGTGGTGGTGCACGCCTGTAATCCCAAGCACTGGAAGGCAAAGAGGCCAGGGATTCATCGAGTTTATTAGCAGGTTCGAGACTACCCGGGGCAATATAGTAAGATTTGGTCTGGAAAAAGTAGTCGGGCACAATGTCGGGCGTCAGTAATTCCAGCTACCTGGGAGGCTGAGGATAGGGATCACTTGAGTCCACGGGATTGGGACTACCCTGGGCAACATAGTGAGACCTACTATTTATGTATGTATGTATGTATGTATGTATGTATGTATGTATGTATTTTTTTATAGACTAGGTCTCACCATTTTTGCCCGTGGAACCGCAGGCTCATGTTCCCCGGGGTACCACAGACTCAAGCAATCCCCAGCCTCAGCTTCCCAGGTAGCTGGGATTACAGGCACGTACACCACACCCAGCTATTTTTTTGGGGACTAGGTCTCGCTACTGCCCCCAGCAGGACTGGAACTGCAATCGTTGGCCCCTGCCATGGCTTCCTAGGCTGCCACCTACAGGCATGCACCACCATGCCTGGCTGCGAGACCTAGTCTTAAAACTAAACTAAATTAAACTAAACTCTTACACCCTGAAAATCATGGTGCTCCCCAAAGTGGTGGGGAGAAGAGGGACTGTTGGGCCAGGCATGATAAAGTAGTGGCATTGAAGCTTTGGTGGTGGAGACAAAGTATGTGCCCCTATTGAGCTATGAAGCTGTACTCCAAAATTATGGAGTTTCATAAATGAATGACAATTAATACTTCATTGAATAAAAGATAGATGAGGGATTACTTGAGGGGTGTGTGGGCACGTGCATGTGTGGTTTTTTAGCTAGAAGAAACAAGTAATCTGGCATAACACTGACTAATGGAGGAAAACAGGAATAAATGGCCACATCTCTCAACAGTATTACAAGTATTACACAATTGTGACTATTTCTACCAGACTGCTGATGCAGAAAACCCTGTTTCTGAGCACTGTTAATCATTCGAAACAGCTGGACACTGAGATAACTGCTTCTGTGCCTGAAGGTTAAGAATTCTGTTTCTAAGGTGTCTTCAAATTCTGTAGATAAGGCGGGTGTTGAATAATAATTTTTTGATGATGAGAATGCATTTGTGAATGCAATTAAATCAGACTGGATTCTTTACTATTTTACTCTGCAATTTTTATGGAAAGGACATAGAAAGATAAACTGAATTTCATACATCGCAATGAGTGGAAAAGGTCACCACGACACTGCTAGGAAGTAATGAAGAAAACAGAAATGAAGGAAGATACAAAATGCACAAGAGATCAAACAAAATACAGAAAAACTGAACTTTATAATAAATCAAAAACTTTTACACTACAAATTATAATATCAGGAGAGTAGAAAAAGTCAATAGACTAGAAGATATTTGCTAACCTTAGATCTAAGAAAGAACTTGTATCCAGATTACGTAAACAACACTATGAGTTATTAATATACAAATGTACAGCTTAATTTTTATTTATTTGTTTGTTTGTTTATTTATTTTGAGACTAGGTCTCGCTATTTTTGCCCATGGAACTGCAGGCTCACGTTGGCCAGGGTACCACAGACTCAAGCAATCCCCAGCCTCAGCTTCCCAGGTAGCTGGGATTACAGGCATGTGCCACCATGCCCAGATATTTTTTGGGACTAGGTCTCGCTGTGTTTCCTACGGGGGCTTGAACCGTGATCCCTGGTCCCAGCCGCTTCATAGGCTGAAGCTTACAGGCATGTGCCACCGTGCCCAGCTCCAGCTTAATTTTAAAATAGGCAAAGGATTTGGATATATTGAAAGAAGATAAACATATAGCTAGTAGACACATTAATAAGAACATGCAAAAATGCTCAACATCATGTGCCACTAGGAAAATGCAAATTAAAATCACAATGAGGTAGCATTTCATGACCCCACAAGGATGGCTACAATCAAAAAGACAGTAACAAATGCTGACAAGAATGCTGATAAGAATATAAAAAGTGCAGTCACTTTGTAATAGTTTGACAGTTTTTCAGAATGCTAAGTATTAAGTCATCAAGTTTCACTCAGATGAAATTTCCAAGAGAAACAGAAACATAGCCACACATAAAAACACACACAAATGTTTCCAGCAACATCACTCATGATAGCCAAAAAGGGGAAATAGTCCAAATGCACATTAACTTTGAATAAAATATGGTACATCCATATATTTGGCAATAACATGAGTAAAACTTTAACACAAATTACATTATGAATGACTTTCAAAACAGCATGCTTGATGAAAAAAATCCAATCACAAAAGACCATATACTGAATGGTTCCATTCATATGAAATTTCAAGAATAGGCAAAAGGCAGTGACTATTAATGCACACAGATTATTTGTAAGGATGAAAAAGTACACTGAAGTTGAACTAAAGTGATGGCTGTACTGTTCTGGAAATATATTAAAACAAAAACCATTGAATTATACACTTTAAATGAGAGAATTGTATGTGAAAATTGCAGCTCAATAAAGGTGGTAATGGAAAGGCAAAAAAAATGATTCAAGGCAAATTTTGCTGACAGTTGACTGGAGAAACCAAGGAATCAGAAAAGTTAGAAAATTTTGATTTATAGGATAAAGAGGAAAAAAAGAATTTTAGTATTTTTAGCCTTGATAATCTTCACTAGAAAGTGATTAAACACTTAGTTCATGACCTCTGGTAGCTTTAGAAAATATTTCTAAGGAAAATTATTTGATCTTACCCTGCAAGTGTCAAAAGTTCCTTCTTCATCACCTGCACAAAACGAAGTGTCAGGAATTATTCCCCCATAACTCTTCTCAGAATTACAAATGTTTCTAGAAATATAATGCACTTCTGCTACCTGTAACATATTTGTGACACTACCTATTAACAAAAAAATATCAATAGATTACTCTGGGGAGCAGGCATTTTGACAGTGATCTATAATGTTCATGTTTTACAGTGCTGTAAACCAATGAATGTCACCTCATTAAAGTTCATATTTAGTAGATTTTCTTTCCAAGATAACTGATTCAAAATTATGCAAAACTCCCATCCATCCATCCATCCATCCATCCATCCATCCATCCATCCATCCATCCATCCATCCATCCATCCATCCATCTTCCTACCTACTTATCTACACACCCACACACACACACATATATACCTAGGAAGATTGTGGAAGAATGTTCACCAAAATTTTATTGTTATCTCTAGATAAGAGGAATTTTTGGTTATTTTTGCTCTCCTTGTTCATGTTATCTCTTGACAGTCTCAAAAGGATCCACAATTTTTACAATATAAAGCTGTATCAACATTGTCAAAAGTTAAAGAGGTCAATATTGGAATCAATCTTATGTTTTAAGTTGTGAATAATTTTTATTGAGTTTTCTGATGATATTAAGCCTTGAAAGATGGCGAACATGACAAAACAGATTTAGTGTATAACACTAATTTCTCTGCTAACTCCTGAATATAAAGTAGCTCTTTGTTACAGAAAATAGTTGAACATACAATGCAATTCAGAAACCACTGGAAGACAGAGCTGTAAAAATTACTCCACAGAAAAGCTGCTGAAACAGCATGTGATCCCACCAGCTTGTTTCAGAGGTGCTGAGTGTTCTGTGTACCCCGATTCCTTTCCCCTTTTCTAGTAATAAACCTTGTTCTTCAGTTTTCAGGTGGCAGATGACTCAGCCGCTCAGTCACAGAACCCCTCTTCCTGCTGACACTGCTTGGTCGAGAGGTATCTGGGTAAGTCCATCCCAAGAGAACATGTCAGCCTTTTCTAAATTGAAGCTGCCAGCTAGTCACTTGACTCGTCAGCTGTCAGTCTGAAGCAGCCTACAGTCATAGGTCCAGCCTCACAAGGACAAGCATTCTGAGACTATCAAATCAATGTGCAGAGAGAAGAGGGACAAGAAAATAAAAATGCACTCTATGCTAATGGCATTCATATTCCTAGATGGATGTTTCTTGGAGTCCAGCCATGTTTTGTTATTTATTTTCAATTTTTTAAATTTTGTATGTATTTTCTTTTCTTTTCTTAACTATTTTTTTCCCATTACATCATTGTAGATCTACCATTTATTTGAAAAATAAAATAGTACTGGTTGCACATAAAAGGATTTACATATACACAATTTAGGGAATAATGAAGCAAATACCTGTGAACCTGCCATACACTTTGTGAACCTTAACAATATCACTAGTGTGTATAGGCTATTCAAGATAAGCAGAGAATGTCAATGTGAATAGGGTGAGAGTCCAGAAATAGCTGTCCAATTTTTCTATTCTGTTCCACTGGTCACTTAGATTATCCTTAAACAAATGTTAACACTAATTACTATAGCTTTAGAGTAAACCTTGATTTCTGGACGGTAACTCCTCCACAGTATTTTTTTCTGTAGTGTGTCTTGGCTATTCTTGGGTCTTTTAGAATGAACTGTCTAAAAATTCACGTTAGGGGTTATCATTCCCTGGTCTTTTCAGTTCTTCAATTGGAAATGACTTCTTCACAGTAACTCCTATTCACGAATAAAGAACACTATTCCATCTATTTAAGTATTTCTTAATGTCTTTATTTTAGGATTTATTTGCCATACAATTTTGTGAGATTTCTGGCAGTCCAGTCATTTAGTTATTATTATAAATGTTAATTTTCTTTTTCAACATTTTATTGTGAAAAACTTCAAACATAAAGCAAAGATGAAAGACTTTCTCAGTGAATAGCCATATATCCATCTCTTACTTGGTTTAATCTGTTTGTTTCATCCCTGTAGTTATTTTGGCACCTTTTACTTTAGTTATAATTTCAGATGAGATTGGGTGTATTCAGGGTGATAGGGCTGTAAATGCATAGTTTCAAAATTACAGTACATCTGTTGACAGACTTGGAGTGGTTACTGTTTGCACTAAGATTTCCACATAGATGAAAGAAAAGTGTCATTGCGTTATCTATCTGCCTGATTTTGGCAGCTACAATTAAGTAGGGGGATATAAGAGAAGAATACTAACCATATAGTATACACTTCAGTGGCTTAAACACTTCAGTAAACACTTCAGTGGCTTAAACAGAATTCTAGAAGAGCAGCAAGAAGAGTACAAAGAACTGTCAAGCACCCTTCACTCAGATTCACCAGTACAATTCACCAGAACAAATGCGTTGCCATTTGTTCTGTGTGTGTATAAATTTTTCTGAACCATCTGAAAGTGAACCACAGACAATGTGCTATCACTCAATGGTAGTGCCTCCACTATTGTCCTAATTGTTGTTAAAGATTCAACAACTCACCCAAAGTCATTCAGTTAATATAAAGCAGGGCTGGGATTCAGACTTAGGTCTGTAAATCCAAAGCCCATGCTCTTTTCCCTACCTATGTCGCCTTCCTTAGAAAGTATTCAGAGAGGAATAAAAGAAAAGTTTCCAGGTCTTCCAGATATCTACTGCTATGCAAGCTAAATAGCCAAAATATTTAAATGACTGCGATCTATGGGAGATAGAAAAGCAAAGAGCCTGAGACTTGATCTCATACACTGCTCCCTGGCTGGGAGCCCTCAAAAGTAGCTTGTTCTTAGTATTTAAACATTCAGGTTTTACAACCACAAAGACCTGGTACTGAGTCCCAGCTTCTCTACCTCTGAATTCCACCATTCCTGGTCTGCTAGATATTGCTTACCTACGAATAATAACATTAGCTCCTTAAAATGTATTTTGGGAAGGTAAGACAAAATTTATATAGAACACGACCTGCAACATGGTAAATGCTGCCAAGTGGTGGTGTTATTACCAAAGGCAGCGCCCATTTCCAATGATCTTCCCTCCCATTCATTACTCAGTCAACCACTAGTATCCCTTTGAGCACTACAGAAATATATGGCAATTGACTAGTTTGACACTAAAGAAGGTATTGAACAAAAAGGACACTAGATTTGATTTCTTAGAGCCAGGTTATTATTTCAGGCTTGCAGTGCTACCAGAGAGTAGCTCCATTAACTATGAGTCTCAGAAACTACAGTAATTTATTGGAATTATCATTCTTTCTGAGAATGTCTAAATGTTCAAATGACTTGGGGAAAAGTGTATTAGAAAAAAATTTCTATTTCTGCTTTGGCAGATCAGTTTGTCTGTCTCCCAAAGAAGAAAACACTACTCACAGACAAAAAAGAAAGATATTTTTCATGCACTAATTTATAAAGAATCTATTTTTCAAATTTATGGTACAAAAAGATAAAGAAACTTATAAAAGGATTTATCCTCTGCCAATCATCAGAAATGCTTTAATCAATAAAGTTTAGACTATAATTACCTTCTTCTTTTGTTCTTCCCCAGCCACTTATAAAACACTTTGTGCTTTGGTTCAGGTTTTGGAAAACATCAAAAGGTAGACAAATAGGCTGAATATAATCATTATATATCACCGCTTTTTTTAAATGAAAAAGTGCAATATCACTAAAAAAAGACTGCAAATTGAAGTCTGGATGGATAATGATGGCTTTAACTTTCATCTTGATGTGTGAGTGTCTTCCATCTATATTATTAGTTCCAACCACAACTCTCCATATGAAAGGATCTCTAAAAGAGAAAAATGTTTTTAGAAACATGCTAATTAACTAAGTAGATATTCTTAATCTTCTAGGTTTTGTTTTTGTCATGTTACAATACAATAACAAATTATAATCCTACTTTTATTAACATAAAGGCACATCAGCCCCACATGGTGGTGCATGCCTGTAGGTGGCAGCCTAGGAAGCCACGGCTGAGGCCAGGGATCACCGTTCGAGTCCTGCTGGGGGCACATAGTGAGACCTAGTCATAAAAAAGCAGCTGGGCATGGTGGTGCACACCTGTAATCCCAGCTACCTGGGAAGCTGAGGTTGGGGATTGCTTGAGTCTGTGGTATCCCGGGCAATGTGAGCCTGCGGTTCCACAGGCAAAAATAGCGAGACCTAGTCTCAAAAAAAAAAACAACAAAAAACAAAAAAAACCCACCAGAAAAACAAAACAAAACAAAAAAACCATAAAGGCACATAAAATGAGAACCTCAACATCATGATGTATTTTGTTAAAAAGCACTGCGTTAAGCTTCTTTGAAATAATGGCATTTTTATCTTTTCCAAACATACTCAGTTCATAGTACTTACTTCAATTTATGTTCAGACCATAAGATTAAAAAACAGATGGTATACATTGAAAACTATAAAACATTGTTGAAAGAAATTAAAGACATAGCCAAATGGAAAGACACCTCCATTCATGTATCAGAAAGAAAGCTTAATGTTAAGAACAACATTCCCCAAAATGGTCTGTATATTCAATGCAGTCCCTATAAAAATCTCAATGATTTTTGTAAACTTATAGAAACATGCCCTAAAACTTATATATATATATATATATATATATATATATATATATATATATATATATAATGTAAAGTACCCCCCCCAAAAAAAATCAAAATAACCTTGGGGGAAAAAAAGAATGAAGTGGAGGACTCTTGGTTTCAAAACTTACTTGAAGCCCACAGTATGTTGGAGGCAGCCAGATATTATACCAATGCAAAAGAAAAGAAAACTCAGAATAGACTCAAGAAAGTGAAAATAGAAGCCAAAAAATGGGAGAAAACATCTATACGTCATATATTTGATAAATATAATTTTCAATATTGTATGAACACATACAGAGGGCAGATACCTGAACTAGAATTTCAAAACATCTTTTTGAAATCCAGGATTCTATGACAATACAAGAGTCATAGTATTTGATAAAAGTCAGATGTCTTGTAGGTGTGGGAACTTTCCTTAAAGCCACTGCCCATAGTGTGAGCGGAGAATGAAGATACAGGTAGGTCTCCGCACTCCAAACTCACTGCTCTCCACAATGTGTCAAAGCAACAAACCAGTAAGGGCACAAGGCCAGGATTTAGTAATAGGCAAGAAGCGTTTTTAAAAGTATTTTCAAAGCATACCAAGCAGGCCTTTCCCCCGTTTAAAACCTGAAAACTTTTGAAAGCAGTTTTCAGATAATATGTTGTTAGAAGAGTTATAAAGCACTCACACTGGAAAGAACAGGACTGAGTCCTAACTCTGAACCTTTTTCTAAGTCTTTTTTGTTTGTTTGTTTGTTTGTAACTTCGTATTTCCCATTTTCCCAATCTCTCTTCCTTAAAGGGCCAGTTTATGGAACTGAGATGCATGTTTTAAAAGGCAGCATGAAGAGTAAAACTTATGTGTATCATAAGGCCAGTGGCTTTCAACTGAATTTTGAACTGTCAGTGTAAAAGTCCTTTCATTCTTCTCTAAAACAGCTCTTCTCTTAAAAATTGAAGTCTTAAATAGGAGGTTGTATGACAGAGATCATGTTTCCTAAAGGATTTATCTTAGATCTTCATTTTGTTTGGTGATAAATCCTATTTCTCCATAACTAACATCATCCACAGACTCAACAAACATCTATTATGTTTCCTATAAAGTAGGTTAAGTCCTACATTAGGCCAGGCGAGGTGGCGTGTGCTTGTAATCCCAACGCTGGGAGGCTGAGGCCAGGGATCGCTTGAGTTCACTGGCTCAAGACTACCCTGGGCAACATAGTGAGACCTGGTCTTGAAAAAACAGTTGAGCATACTGACAGGCGCCTGTAATCCCAGCTACCTGGGAGACTGAGGCTAGGAATCACTTGCTTCAGCAGGATTGGGACTACCCTGGCAACATAATGATATCTAGTCTCAAAAGAAAAAAAAAATGTCCTACATTAGAACCATCCATACAAAACAAAAAATGTAAACCTTGTCTTCAAAGAACTTATGCTCTGATGGTAAGAAATCCAAACAAAGGTTACAATATAATAATTTTAAAAGCTAAACAAAAACCTTTATAATTTAAAACAAGGTTTAACAAACTCTAACCCAGAAACCAGGTTTAGTTTGTCATCTGCTTTGCTAATAGCCCATAAACAGAGAAAATTTTTTTACACTTTTAAGTAGTTGGAAAAAAATAATAGCATTTTGTTCAAATTTCAGTACTTACAAACAGCTTAACTGAACATGCTGATGTGAAAAGGGCCTTTACCACTTCAAAATAACACCTAAGAGAATAAAATGGGAGTTGTATTCTGGATACATACCTAGATTCTCTAATGCAGTGAGCGGCAGTGAGAACCCACCTTTCTTCCACTAAGCTACCTCCACATATATGAACATGATTCTTTCCAACTTGAACCTGCAGGCTAACTATCCATGGCCATGAGCCAGATTGGGCTTCTGTGCCCCCTATAATTCGAGACCCTTCCATCACATTCATGAGCGGTGCTTTTCCACAATCTAAAAATAAAAAAATGAATATTATGTGATCTGAACATCTAATGCATGTAGTATTTCCTAATCTTAACACAATAATATCATTTTCTAAATTCTTATTTAAAAAAAAAAACAACTGATAAAGTAGGTAGGACACCTGAAGCAAGTCCATATTTTGAGATAAATCTTAAAGGGAGGTTAAGACCAACTTGCATTGATTACTTACAAACAGGAAGAGATTACATCAACACAATTCTATTTTATACCCAAAAATTTTTAAAATGAGATCAGTTTCTCTGCTCTTACGCCCCTCCTCCTGTTAAGTGGTGATGAATGGAGCCTGAGCATGGTGAATCAAAAGTAATTTTATCAACTGTAATATGAAAAGGTCATTTCATTTGAATTATCCATAAAGTAGGAATGACAAGCTTCAGAATATCGAGGAGCACTCACAGATGCCACACACAAGCTTATGATAATCATTATTACCACCCCCACCACCCCCACCCCCAGCCCCCCTACTGCCATT
>PVHY01032228.1:0-12024 GCA_004024945.1 Uropsilus gracilis
ACAAGCTGGGAAATCCTATAATTCAGCTCTTCAAATAATGACTGTTCTTCAGATTGTCCTACTGTTCTTCCACACAATGATCCAGTAACCATCCAATGGACCTAGTACCTAACTAATTGTCTTTTCCTCTGAACCATCTATACCAGATTGACATCCAATTGGGATGCACAGGTAGTCATCAAATAAGTGTGTGTCTGAGTTGAATATCAGTCCGGGCTCATGTTAGAATCTAAACACATAGTTCATTCTAAGACACATAGGTGAGTATGGAGTGAGACACATGGCCACTTAAAGGAGGTCCCCAATCCTATATTCCTTTACTAAACACCGGTTATTAAAATATCCAACTCAAATTGCATAAATATGTACTAGTGATCTGTTAGAACTCAGTAAATATAGCACCAAGCAGCAAACCCAGTTAAACCATAATGAGAAGAAAGGTGTAGTGGCCCTTCTTGACATCCTACTCCAATACCAGTTGTTTGTGCTGATTTGCAGGAACAGGATGGAAACCTCTCTGCCAAAATTTAGTTCAACTATCAGATTTCAACTGATATCACACCAAGAAAATATTAAAAAGGTTACGATGTAATTAGACTTTATGGGGAAAACAGCACAGGCTTCCCATATTCCCTAAAATTACTTGAGCAGCCAGAAAAAGGGGAATGTTCTGGGGTTTAATTGTTATTGGGGGTTGAGGGTGGTGAGGGTCCCCACATGCAGGGAGAGGTTTTTAAGGTTTTACCCTCCGATCTTGCCTTGATGTTGGACACAAGGGGAAGGAAAGTAAGTGGGTGAGACTTCAAAACTATCTCCAAAAACCTTAGAATGGAGTCTGATTGTATGATTCTAGTATATACTATCTAGGTTAGAATTTGAATGTGTGTCACAGTTTTAAATAAAACTTTACAACTTTTTCTACATGAAATCTGTGGGAATTCTTGGTAAATGTTACCTTTAGTCATATTTATCATTACTCCTTTCTAAGTCCCCACAAAAATGAGAGTAAGGAAATAAAGATATAAACCCTAAAAAAATTAATAAAAATAATGGAAGAGATAATTATACCAGACAGGAAACATTAATGAGATTTTAAAAAGTGGAAAGCAATGGATAATTTGTAGCTACTAAGGTCTGAGCTTTGAGAAGCAGACTCATGTCATAGAAGCACAGAAAACCTCAAGCATTAAAGTGTGGGCTGGAACAAGAAAATTGGTTAAAGACTGTGCCTGGAGTAGACACACTTCCTCCATATCTCTTTCCTCAGCCTGAATTTGTATTTTAACCTTGTTTTAAGAAAGGAATAAAAATGAGCCCAAACTTTGCTGAAAGCCCAAAGAATAGCAATCTAAGATTTCAATTATGCAGGCCCTCTGGGGTGACTCATCTAGCCTTTCTCAAACAGGATTTTATAAAAATTATGCTCCAATGCCTCATACATCTATTATTGTATGTAATGAAATAACTTCTTTCCTAATCTATGTACCATCCTTGGGAGAATTGAAAAAAATGTCACTCAAGTAATTTTCTGTGTTTTTTGAGTTAGACAAAGAATCCCAGTTGAGGATGGATACTCCCAAATAGTAAAAACATTATTGCTTTCCTAAGAAAATTACAGAGATTAGCACTATCTTTAAATAGACTTGAGAGATTCTTATCACATCCCCCATATTACTCCATAGCTTGATTGTTAGGTCTCTGTGGTAAATATCTGCAAACTTAATTAGCTTTAGTTCTGGCTGTAGTCATCTTGGACCACCTTTGTCTCTATCTCCACCTGATTTCACTGTTACCTAGTGAAGAGACTAACTTGTCTTCCAGCTTTTAGTAGTCAGCACTGTTACAGCATTGGCTTGCTCTACCTTTGTTAAATAGCCTCTTTGTAAATAAGGCCTTCTCAACAAACAGCATCACACAGGCAACTGAAGGAGGTGAAGAGGATCCTTCAAATAGCTTCATATGTCATAGAGAGTAAAGTGAATGAGCAAGGATCCTTGTCATAAGAAGAACTGATGTGATTTTGTTTTTACTCTCTGGATTCATCTCCTCTGCTTGCCACCATTGCATGCTTTGTTCCATGCATTCTCATCATGTTGATGCCTCAATCTGAGGTCTCCAAGGCATGCTCTAACCTTGAGACCTTGGCATTTTGCCATTTCCTGCACCTGGGATGATCTTCCTAGCTTATATTTTACTCTGTGACAAATCATCCCAACATCTTTGGCATAAAAAAATTTTTTTAAAAGAAAGGGTCAAACATTTTTGTCTGTTGTTGCTCCCCAAAATTTGAACAATTTGCATTATTTTGAGGAGTTACTCAAACTGTAGTAAAGGACAAAGTTTCAATTTTTTTTTTTTAAATTTCTGTTACTCATCAATTTTTAGTTCATTGTACTTAAAAAGAATGTAGCACACGTCGGCATGGTGGCGCATGCCTGTAAGTGGCAGCCTAGGAACCCGCAGCCAGGGCCAGGGATTGCAGTTCCAGTCCTACAGAGGCATATAGCGAGATCTAGTTCCGAAAAAATAGCTGGGTGTGGTGGCGCGCACCTATAATCCCAGCTACCTGGGCAGCTGAGGCTGGGGATTGCTTGAGTCCGTAGTACCCTGGACAATGTGAGCCTGCGTTTCACAGGCAAAAATAGTGAGACCTAGTCTCAAAAAAAAAAAAGAATGCAGCACACACTGCATATGACCTATCATGCTAGTTTACAGCAGCCCAATTGGTTTATATCCCGTTAAAGTCTGTTGAGCACATATTTGGTGGTTGTGGCACTGCTAAATTGCTATAGATTTCTGAACTTGCTTTGCCACCACAGATAACAGATTGCTTGAGGTTGGTCCCACTGTATACCACACTTCAGGAGTGTTGGTCCAGAAGGAAGCTTAAGTTAGAAATAAGGAAGCTTTTCTGGCCAGTTTGAAGTAATAATTGCTGTGAAAGGATGATACTAGAATGATTGTTAGGATTAGGATGAGTTACATGTTCTTCAAAAAAGACTTTGTCTTCATAAGAGTAAAATGTTATTTAAGATCATTTGTTTGTTTTTCATATACCATTTACCAATACATAATTGATGACACAACTCAATTTTTTTAACTAGAAACAAAAACCGGGTGACTGAAAGCCAAATGCATATTCTGAAACACAAAATACAAAACCAAGAATTAGAGGGCAGCAGAATATTGGAAATATTGTTCAAGCTAGGAGATCTATATCTGGGTGATACTTTGTAAAGATATTTTCCTAGGTAACATTTCTGAGAACTTATGAATTGAACTGAGTCTTTAAAAGCACTTGAATCCAAAATTGTAACTTGTGTAATTATATAAATTAGGTCATTTCAGTAGAAATGCTGTTCATTAGGGCGTTTCATAGATCTTTTGTCATTCACATATGAAAATACAATACATATGTTTTAAAATTTTAATTTGGTCATAAATTTTCAGTACCAAGTAAATTGCATGGTACTTTGTAATTAGCATCCTGTGGTCTAGAGCTGTGACAGGGGAAGTTTGTATAGGTTACTTTTAAAAAGTGTACTTTCCCCCTACAGCCTCCGACTCCTATTTCCCAATAGTAAGGATTTTCAAAGAAACTAAAATCTTTGAACATAACTGATTTTAATGTAAAAATCTATCCCAAATGGACATTATTTGGGAGTGCAACTTAAATTTTCATATCAGCTCTTACTTTAGTAGATATTTTTCAGCTTTACATAAAAATATTGAATAATTTGAAAACTTACTTTTTACTTTGTATTCAGTATGGAGATTTATTCCCTGAGCGAGGCTTTTCTGATGCAAAATTGGAATGCTTGTGTAGTCACAACAGCTGTCCCCACACCATGTGGTATCTTCCATTACTTTACTGTAGAGATGAATTTTTGGCCCAGTGTCTCAGTAATATTGGACACACATGGTTTTAAGTGGCAAAGCCGTATGCTTATGCATTCATTTGACTTTCACAGCTACAGTTGGCTTCAGATTAGAACAAGAAGAATACATTCCCACCATGACCACCCTCATGGCTGCGGTAGTAGCTGGATCACAGTAGGCTCTGTTGCTTCTAAAGACACAGCTAACTGTGGCTGAAGAATTACACATACACCAAAGTGCCTTACAGCTGTAGGAGATAGAATAATGAATTGCTAAAAGGATTCTCTCAAAGATTCCAGATTATGGTCCTTGTTAGTTTTGACCTTATTTTTAGAATATTAATAAAAATCATGATAGCAGAATAGCCACAAAACTAAAGATTGTCATAGTAGATGATTTCAAGTTATCAGCCCAAACATTTGATTTTAAACTTTGTCTATCAGACTTTTAAAAAGCACTAGTTTCACTTATTAATAGGGAATTAAAATCAGATTGATGTTTAATGTTCATTTTTCATATATGCAGCATACTTAGTCTATTAAAAATAGAAATTATTTTATATAGTTTGTTATGTGAAACAATCGTTTATATTCCTGACATTTTGGACATTTTGTTTGCAGCAAAAATGTAATAATTAATGCAGAAATAAGATGATTTGATTTAGTGTGAAATTGCATTGATATGGATATGGTTTGAGTACTTTGTCTCTCTACAGTGTTAACATAATGCTTTTCATGGTATGACTTTATTCTATAAGCTTATGTTTAAATTCTTTTACACTGTTGCATTTACGAAGCCAATTGGTATACTTACTAAAATTTCAGCTTTTTAAAAATAAAAATTTCCTTGAAAATTCACGTTTCTAAACAATATCTGAAAAATACTTTTTCTGCTAAATAGTAAAAAAACAAGCAAAAGGAAAGAAAAAACCCTTTAGTGCAATATGTTTATGTAATATGGAGAACTAAATTTCTGATATTCATTAAACATCAGAGAAATTCTGACTCTACCCCAGTGTAGGCTACCTTTTTATATAAGTGAATTTATGCATGTATGGTAAGGGTTGTACTGATGAATATGTTGGAGGCTTTCAGCTTTTAGTGGATACAAAATAGAATGATTGATAAAATCCTCCTTACTATTGGCTATTATTTACTGACTCTTAAGTGGCAGGTTGTATTTATGCCAATTTATCTGCTTCAGGGAACATTCTTGATAGCAGAACAAAGTGAATAAAAGTAGTTTGCTTTGCAAATGAATGCAAATGGGAGAGCCTTTCGGAAAGCCCTTTAACAGGGGCAATGCACTTTGATTATGAGTGAAGCTGCCATTTGGACATGGTGAAAAGAGCACGCTTGAACCATTGATTGGGGGAGACAGTAAAAAGTCAGGAAGGGCCCCGTTAAGCTTGCAGTGAGGCAGGCGGATGTCAGTGTGGTTAGAGCACAGTGGGAGAATGACAGGGAGGATTAGTGTCAGGGAGAAGCTTTGCTGTAGCTGTGGAGATAGTCCCTGGGGTCACTCACCTCTGACTGTTGTTCTGTGCTGATGGTTCTGTAATGCAAACGGCCTGATGTATGCCCGTTCATTATCGGAAATGGTGATTAGAAAAGGTATTTGTCTCAAAGGTTTCCTTCTTTTTTCTTTCTTTTTAATTAAAGGAAAATAAGGTGGGCTCCCTTCATTTTTCTCCTGACTCCTAGAGTTTTGTTTGATACCAGAGTGGTTACCATTCTGTAAAGAATAGTTTAATGTTGAAATGTAATGTAAAAATATAAATTGTAATGTGTTTGTTATTTGATTTTAGTTTCTTTTCTTTCCTCAGCTGAGGTTTTGAACAGCAGCAGGTAGTGCTGAATAAAATGCTGAGTAAAATGTTTACTCTTAGTATTTTTCACATTTACAAAAAAAGATTTTGTGATCCTTAAGGTATTCAATTTCATGATTTGATCAATTACTTGTAGCTACTCATCTCAAAAATGAAATGTTACCTTGCATGACTTGATGGCTTAAGTCTTGGTTGCAAGAGTTTCCAATTTTCTGTTCCTAAGTTTTGTAAAGTACTATCATTTAATAAATGAAATTTCTTGGAAATTTGTTATTTTTAGTATTACATGTTTTTATATAGAATAAACAAAAATACATCTTTGTATCATTTCTGATTCTAAATTACTATCTTCCCTGGTTCATATTTTCATTTATGCTTACAAGGTGTTTTGCTTAAAGTATTAATTTTCCCTAAAACCTGAAAATCTTTATAGTTTAGTAACATGAGGCATTGGTGAATAGCAGTAACACAATGCATTTGTAGGCTTTGAGAATCGGTCCTGAATTTAATGAAAACTGAATTGGCCTTTTAAAATCTTCAAAAGCCTAGCTACACAATATTTCTGCTCTTATTTAGCATATGTAGAAAAATTAAGTTGGAGCATTGTGTTCTAATGTTAAATATTCAACTCAAATCTTTGACCTACACTATTAGATACATTTTTATTGTTTTTGCACAGATACATTGCAGATTTGTTTCACAAGCTTATTAAACATTCTAGCAAACATTTTCCCAGTTATTTTTTTCTTTAATGTTTTGCAGGCACCTGAATGGACAGAAGAGGACCTCAGCCAGCTGACAAGAAGTATGGTTAAGTTCCCTGGAGGGACCCCAGGTCGATGGGAAAAGATTGCCCACGAATTGGGTCGATCAGTGACAGATGTGAGTTCACTCAGATTTGCATTGTATGGAGAGTGACAAACCAGAACAAGCTAACTATGTAGAAGGCAGGCAGAGATGGGCCCGACATTATCTTTGGAGAAAGGCTACAATCCTTTTAGGACCTGGAAGTGAACCATTAACGAAATAAGCAAGAAGCAGATGTCAGCCAGTCCCCTGGTCCACAATTAACAGCTGTGTGAGGAATTCTAGTGTTTAAAGACTTAAACTACTGTAACCTAATCACAGAAAAACAGTGCTAGTTTTTGTGTTTAAAGTGACCCTTTAACTGTGGAAAATTAGTTCTCAGACTAATCACAATTAGAGAAGTTATATTTTCACTGGATCTTTTTAATGTTGAAGTACATATTGCTCTAGATATTTAAACAGGTGGTTTGCAATGCTAGCATTTTTCTGTAATTACGTTAGAGTAAGCTAAGTCCCTAACATTCAAAAGACAAAATGTTAACCTGGAAAGTTTTTTTTATCACTTTTAACTTTAATAAATGCACTTTGGATACATTTACTGAGGCGATTTAAGGCAGAGAATCTTTTGAAAAGACTTACCGCACACCTGGAGTATTCAGTAAATGTGTACTTAAAATTGAGAGAGATCTTTTATTTTTATCAATCTTTATAAGTGATAGTGGATTTCCTTGAATAATTAAATTATGTGAATTAAAATATTTCAGGGGTTACTGAAAAAGAAATGTAATATTACTATCAGTTATGTTTTGTTTTGAGTTGGTTTTGGGTTGGTTGGTTTGGTTTTTTTGGATAGGAATTGCTTTTAAGAATTTTAAATTATACATGTGAGTATTTTTACTATCGAGGTCTCTCTAAATTCATATTTCAAAGACTACTATTTGGAGTTTTATAAAAATGTTTTGCATTATTTTAATTTCAGTTAAAATCTGACTTGAAAAAAAACAGCTTTTCAGACCAATTTTTTGTTTCTTGAGGAAATTAATTATCTCAGGGACTAGAGAAGAACTGTAAGAACATTTTCTCTTCTGATAAAAATAGTACTTGGTGTGTTTTATCATCTTGTTTTATTTAAGATTATTTGCAAAAGATAAATTAATGACTTATTGGCAAGTAGCTGACCAAATTAAAGACATTCATGGTGATTGATGCTTTAACTTAAGTACTATATAACTAGTATTAATATCATGATTAATAAACACTACCAATAGATTTTAGAATGTTGTGAAATAAACTTTGGTTTACAAAGGTCCCAAAACTAGTTCGACAGTATCATGAGAAAGTGCATTTCGTGTCATATTTGAAAACAGCGCTGCCTTTAACTTTTGAATACTTCTGTGCAGTCCTACAATTTATAAATTAGTTTTTATTAAAATCTATTTAAATTGCTATGTTTTTCTGCGAGATGAAAGTGTATATGCTGAGCACATATGTGATGCAACTAACTAAACCTTGACTTGGCTACTTAGTATTATAGGTGTAGAAAACCTATACATATTTTCAGGAATAGTGTGCAGAGACAACCTTTCAGACTTTGGCAAATTAATTCCATATGTTTCAGTCTTCTTTTTCTTCTAGGCCTAACCCAGGAGAGACTAATTTCCTATCTGTATTAGATAATTTTTCTTTTTATGATTGAAGTAGCAAACATGACTACATTTTTTTCCCTGCAAGTACAAGTTATATTTTCATAATACAAAAGTATATTGGTAATATTTGTAATACTATATATCAATATGCAATGTTGGTAATAGTAAACTGAAACTTTCTTGGCACTAAAAAACGCCATTGCAACTTTTCTTCTATATGAATAGATGTATATAGAGTCACACTATATATTCATTATGTGAACATCATCTCCATAGCTGTATTATACATTTCATTTCAATTGATTACACATACAAACATACATAAAAACTAAATCACTAAACGAAAACAGGTATTATGAAGAACTCAGATGACTACTTCAATGGTGAACACAGCGAATCATATTGAAGCAGCTGAAATGGGTTCAACCATGATAGCCCCCTTAAGTAGAATGTCAAATTAAGTCACATTTTAGATCACTTAGACTTTTCTTTTCTTAGGCTACAGTATTAGATTTATCTTCATTAAGTATGTGATTATGAAAAAGAATCCAAGTTTAATTTGCTGTCATTAAAACCTCTGTATTAGTGACCTGATACAACCTGTACCAATTCTCTCTGGCTTTGCATTTCTATTCCCTGACCTGTTTTCCTTGCTGAATTTGTAGCTGGAGGCTTAGGTCTCTTTTCTTAGAGAAACAATTGTTCTTTTGGGGGCAAGGGTGAGTACGTATAGTGGATCTATATATGATTTGGGCTAATTTAGAAAGGAGTTTAGAAAGGAGTTGTGTTTTGATTTCAGACGTTAACAAGTTATATTGCTCAATTCCACTCTAGATAAATACAAGAAATGTTGTTAGCTTTGGAAAAATTAATGTGAAAGTGTTTTTTTAGCTCAGATATACCTTAAGTGTAAGATCTACTTATTGTAGATTAAATATTTTAAATGTTAATATTTGCTTTTCAACAAATAATTTTGGAAACTACAAAGGACACTCAAATTTTAGAAACAACAGAGGAAACAAAAACTGGCATGTAAAACCAATTTTAATGTGATTATTAACTGCAGGTTTTCTAAATTAAGGTCAGGGAGCCTCACATTTCTTGCTTGTGAAGTAATAACTTTGTCTTGCCTGAAAGGATGTAAACTGATTCTGCTTCTCCCCTTGGTCACTAATCTCTTGCATTCTAGTCATGATAACAGACTAATTTGAGATTTTCTGCCTGTTTGAAATAGGCCCAGGTAGGCAACAAAACAAAAGACAGGTGGATAGATTTAAACAGGCTTTTGTAATTAGCTAGTGTCTCAATGAGAGGTAAGAGGTCTGTAGTTACATCTGCATTTGTTAGTGGAAAGGATGAGGGAAATAATAAAATTTGAATTTTATTTTATGTCACTACAACTAGAGAAGAGATGCCTGTTGGAGGAATTTATACTTTGTTATTTCAATTGTTTCAAACCTTTGTACCTGGATTATTCACTAGAGGATAAATTATGGTTTATTAGTGAACAAAGTATATATAGTAGTTATTTGGGGAAACATAGTATCGCAGTTACTTTTAGAGTTAGACTAGTAATACACAAATTGTAGAGATGAAAAGGGATTGTCCTTGTGGTTTTCTCTCATCATCTTTGCTGCCCTCTTAATCAGACTACCTGCTATAGCACTTCTCTTCTGTGCCTGATCTCTTCTTCCTGTCAACTTCCTCCTTTTAATATTATCTAAATTATTTAAATTTAAGAAAGGAATGGGTCCTTTATGTCATTCTCATTAAACAAGTCACTAGCTAATATAATAATTTAACAGGCTACAAAGTCTCTCTCCCCTTCTCTTTATCGGAGCCCTTAGATTGTTATGCCAAGGATATGAATTATTGTTGTAAAAATTCCAAGTTACTTGGTGGCTTGATTGAAAGATAGAGAAAAGAGTGTTATTTTAAGGTAGTAGGGCCTTCTGGTGTCCTTAAGATAAAACTACTTAATTTACTACTTAAACTGCCCATTGACCTGCTTAGAGTTTTGCTGTATACTTGATTTCTGGATTAGAGGCTTATCAATATGTATTCCATATTCCCACTTCTCTCTGCACTGAGCAAAATTACATATAGGACAGGATTATAAACTATATATTTACCACATGAGGATATTGCAAAAATCAGTTAAGAGTTCAAACCAACATTTTTTACTGCTTGAGATGATAATGTTGATTATTCCTTTCATTTTCATAGTAGTTTACATTTTTCAAAACATTTGAAAACAATCATTTACTTGATCTTCATGATCAAGCATTGCGAGGTAGTTGGGCAACCACTGCTTGTTCCCATTTTACAATTGAATAAATTGCCGCTAAGGTGTTTGTTCAAGTGACTTAGCTGTTAGTAGAGTTCAGACAAGACAAGACAAGGCAAGATCAGACATTTTGGTTGCTCATCTGGTATATCCTTATTAATATATGACACTGTATGTATGAAAAACATACATACAGTTTTTCATGACTTTTATCCAGTCATCTAAGATAAAACTTAGATAAAACTTTCATTTAAGTTTTTCCAGACTTTTATCATTAGGCCTGTATTAATAGAAAACTATGATTCATAAAAAAACAGAACTGTATGTTCGTAGAACAAAACTTTAAGACATACTCAAGAAAAATTTACCCCCAATCAATCACATAAAAAATTACTTCCACAAACATAATATTCTAGATGTTAGTCGTCTTATGAAGAATATACACATAATTATAACCATACTAATATGTATCTTGCTTTTCATAGCTATGAAATAATAAGTATTTTTCATGACAATGATCAAAATGAGTTTTCTAGATATTTACATAAGCAAGATAAATGTAGTATTCTATAACAGTGCCATTTATCTTGCTGTTTCATTAGGCTGTCTGTACCCTTTTTTTTGCCACCCATTCATCTTTTCACTCATTTGTTTTCTTAACTTGCATTTCAAGAAGTACAACTGCTTAGTTCAAGGATACGGATATTCTAGAAACTTCAGTTCCCAGTATGTTGAACAATATACAGTATCTCTGACAGCATGTGAGAGACCATTTCCCCTAAACTCTGAATGTTATTTTTGTTACTTATAGTCATAATTGAAAAGTGTTGTAGCATGAATTTTTGTATCTTGAATTTTGTTAGTCTTAATTCAAATGTTAATTCATTAAAAGATTAGACAGTCATATATTCTTAATATTTTATTATATTCTTTACTGTGATCATAGTGTTGTACTTGCCTACCGTAAAAATATTTACTAGATCATACTTAGGTTAAATCTTTTTTGATAGCTTGTTTTTTAATTCTATAAATTGTGAAAGGTAATGTATCTTCTCCCTTCATGTAGTAATAGACTTCTAATCAGGCACATGTTTGCTCAGCAGAACTACTTCCATGCCTCCCAAATAGTAATATGACTGGGTTACTCATTTCTCTTGAGAATATCACAATTGAAATAATGTATGCTCAGAGGTACTCTTTTACCTTCCACTGAGTCAGAACCAACCACTGTCCTAAGGAAAAGCATGTTGGAAAGAACTTGACTGCATGGAGCAAAAGAAAAAGTGTACATAGTGACAAATGGTGTGAAGAAAAATAAACCATAAGATGACAGACAGAGGGAGTTGTGATATAAGAGTTCTAAGGAAATCTGAGCTAGTATTTTTTTTAATTTATTTATTTATATATATTTCACATCGTTTCAGTCCCTGGGGGTCACCCACCACCTCCCCTTCCCACCCGCTCCAGCTGGTCCCCATTCTCCCCTTGTGCAGTTTCATTTGGTTGACCATATATTAGTGAAACCATTTGGTTTCTGTCCCTTTCTGTCTGGCTCGTTTCTGCTAGAATGATTTCTT
>PVHY01032229.1:0-12029 GCA_004024945.1 Uropsilus gracilis
CGACAGAGGCTCACCCGCGCTGGGCTGCTTGGGTAGTGTTTTAAACCTGGGGCAAGAGTTTCCCAGCGATGAACTTCTAAGAGGCGTCTCCGGGAGAGCAAATGTTTTCGAAGTGCATCATCCCAGCAGGGATGGTGAGAGGTAGAGGAAGCCCAGGCTTCTGCAGAGATGCCCATTATGGGCATCTAGCTTTAGAAGGCGTTCTGCCCGCTTCTAAGTCATTTCTTGCCACATTCCGTCGCTGCCTGAGACTCTCAACTAGTTCCAATTTTGACAGCAAAATGATATCTCCTCCTAGATCTAGGAGCCTTGGACGTTTAAACACAGGAAAGAATCCGTGTGCATGTATATGTAGTTCGCTTTTGGTGACACACGTTTACATCTTTAGTATGGACAGACTTGGAGATTTTAACGTTTCCCAAGAGTTCTGGAATATCTCCAAAGTGCGTTGAAATAAGAAATGTAAATGTTAACCTTTTCCTATAACTTTATTACTGGCTTTTTTTTTTCTGGAACTAAGAAAATTCATGCCAACAAATTATGCTATGTTTACAAGATGCATAAAATATTTACAATTGTATAAATATTTAACAGGACCTTCAAGCTTACCAGAGAGAAAATTTATTTTTAAAAATACATTGACTGTGAGACTTGGTGTTTTCACTAATTGATTAGAACGAAAAAATTGTTAGCAATGAAAATATTTATTTCTTCTTGAATTTTCAAGTTTTTCTATATCTTATTATAATGTAGTCCTATATAAATAGAATGATACTCAGTCATTTCACGTTTGGGTTATGGTAAGTCAGGAAATTCACTATCCAAATGCATGAAGGATAATTTACGCAATATGTAAGGCTCCATATGTAATCGAAAGTCAAACTGTGACTTGAAAAAAAAAGAAACAACCAAACATCAGAAACAACAACTGAGAAGATACTGAAGGAACAGAGATTAAATTAAAAATACTGGCTCTAGAAAAAAAGAAATGGTGTAGCGTAAAAATGAGAAGGGGTAATAGAATATTGGATTCTTAGAGTTGATTATATAGTTGGAGGGAACATGTGAAAATATAAAAAAGAACTAAAAAAAAAGAGGCCATTGTTGAAAGAGGTAGTGCTATTTTCA
The DNA here is from genome assembly GCA_004024945.1 of Uropsilus gracilis. Lineage (NCBI taxonomy): Eukaryota > Metazoa > Chordata > Mammalia > Eulipotyphla > Talpidae > Uropsilus > Uropsilus gracilis. The sequence continues at coordinate 1,129 of PVHY01032229.1, forward strand.
AAATAATAAAAAAAGTCAGTTTCAAGGTATTGCAATGAAAATGTCACAAATGTTAGAATGTTTTAAATTATACTAACTACTCACCATTAGACTACTGAAGAATGTCCAAAAGTTCTTTTTAAAAAATGTACCCAATCGCCTTTCTATATTCTTTGAACAAATTTTGTTAACATGATATGCTAATAAAGGACAGGGTAAGATTCAATGTATTTTTTAGGGCTCAGTCTTTCTCTAATGGTTGCTAAAAGATTGTTGTTCATCTAACCCTTCCTTTATAAGTGTTGGCTGCAAAGCAGTTGGGGTTATGTTCTATGGAAAAATGTGAAAATCATTTTCCATCTATTGTTACTCAGTACTCAGCTGCGATGAGTAATCTTGACTATGAAAAAAGTCAACAGGAACAGGGAGACAGCATGTCCTGCATTCCAGCAAGGAATGGACTTTCTGGGGAGGCCTGTGAGTGAATGCTTAACTAGTGTTCAGAGAAGGGAAAGCTACTTTGCTGGAGAAGTCCATGCCTAATTTGAGTCAACAACACAGGGAATCATAATGATCAGTGAAGCGTTGTCAATGCCAAAAACGAAACGAATTCCTAATGAGAGGAGAAACCACAAACTCTTCTTTTACCTGTCTCAACAAGAACCTTGCACCAAAGATAAACATCTCAGTCTGGTTGTTAATAGCTGACTTGGAGAATTGACTCCAACTTTCTGAGAAATAAAGAATGGATGAAGAAGAACATTGTTACCATAGGACAAGATTTGAAATTAATATATGGTATAGAAAGTTAAAGTTTTTTGTTTTATCCCATACCTACACAGATAACATCAGACTTGGAGACAAGTTAATAACTTTCTCCAAATCATTTACTGAAAACTGGGTAAATGGCAATGCATTTTCGCTCTATTATTTAAATAACCTTAAAGGTCAGTTTATGCATTACAAGTTACTAAAAATAAGAGAGCTAAAATGAACAAACATCATTCAAACCAACCATCTTGAAGAGGAGGAAATTGAAGTTTAAACATGTGAAAAGGATTTGTTCTTAAGTTTTGTGGGGAGTGAAACATTTTAAAGTTGATAAGTTACTGTAACACCTGTTAACAACTTAGGGAAGAGAGGATTCTTAAGTAAGCTGGTGAGTTCTTGCTCAAGGCAAAGTTGTAAAGTTAATTGCTTTTTCTGTTTTCTCTGAACTTCTTTATTCCCTTGGCCTCTGCCAGCACCCCTCCCTCACCACCTTTTCTTCCCTAATTTTTTTTCCCTATGCCAAACACACTAGGGCCTCTTCATACTTTCAACTGGCTTCATTTAATTCCCACTCTAGAATTAGGAATTTACGGTGCGATCATATTTAAGAAGTAGTCATCTTTCCAGTGTTTGCCAATACTACTCAGAAACCTAAAACTGGCCAACTATGCTTTTGTGGATGAGTTCAGAAAAGGGAGTATAACTTGTTTAGTAATATGGGTTATCACCAGATGTGACACAAAAACAGTGAATAATATCATGGCAGAATCATCCAGTAGTCATTCCAGGCTGGGACCACAGTTCTGGAACTGTCTTTGAATCCAGGAGTCTAGCTGCTGAATCTTTTGGAGTCTGGGGGTTGCTAAGAAAAGTGTAAGATAGGAGGGGTATGCTGTAGGGCGGCAACTTGCACATGAATGTCAGTATTTTTACAATCTGTGTATTCGACTGAATATTAACTCTAGTTTTCACTGTCTTCACCTCATACATGATCACCCCTATCTTCTGAATTCGTGTGTTCTTTCATAGCTGCCATTCCGTCTTCTAATTCCTTCCATTTTATGCAAAGGAAAAAATAGATTTCTATATCAAAACTGACCTCAATACCCACTCCCTTTCTATTCCTTTCCTAATTTAAAAGTTCTACGAGAATCCTATTTGGTTTGGGCCTTTCCATTTTAAGTATTTTGAATAATTTCTAAAGTTAATTTTTTTAAAAACCAAAAAAACCCACTATATCCATGTTTTAAAAATCTTCCTAATCAAGATGGCCAAGAAACTATTCTTTTCCTACTTTTTTTCACATTAGCATCACTTCCTTTGTTTATAACATGGAAAAACATAATTCACATCTACTCAATAGAGGTTCTATGTGTGCTCAGTGAATGGGATGCATTTAAAATGCTGAGAAAATGCCCTAAGTCATAGTAACTTTGAGAGTTAAGGAGACAAATATCAACGTATAATTTCAACTCTGAATAACTATATTTTGCTCTAAAGTCTTTTTATTGTTAAATAAAAAGTATAGCGAATTATACCATCATCATGTCCCATCAAATTATGTCATTTTTGTGTCGTTTGCTTAGGCAATATGACCCTCAGAGCTAGAGTTACTTTCTTGCTACATCATTCTTTTTCCTGGGACTCTTGCAAATCTGGTGACACTATCTGTACATCACAGAGGTTCCATGGTGAATAGAGCAAATGCCCTCCCTCTATGGTGCAGGGAAACTTTAGGAGGTTGCCACCTCCACCTCTGTGAGTCTTCCCAGGAGCAGGAGATACAATTATCCCTGCTCTTAAATCCTTCTAATTCATCTAGGCCCCTATTTACTTTTCCAATTTCCCTACTTAAGCAGGAAATTTCATTCTTTCATCACCCAACATTTTTTCTCCCCCTGACTTATACTAATACTTTTCTCCCCAAGACTAATACTTTTGGAAAAATGAAAAGTTCTATCTCTGCTTTTTTGCTCTAACAAATCCTTCCTTAGGACTGGGGTAAGGTTCAAGGACCACCCAGAAAAGAACTTTAATAAACAAGGCAGAAATATCATCATTTGCCAGTGGTTTTTTTTTTTCTTGAACCATGTCCTGCCAAGATTTTACCAGCAACATCTCTTAAAATCTGTCAGATTTTTCTGAATCAAACAAACCCTTAGACTTAAATTCTAAATATATTTTAGAACTTCTGTCAATATTTGTATTTCATTGATATTCTTGTATTGAGCCTTCTGTACTTCTAATTAACACAAAATATTGACAGTAGAATAATGTCTGATCTTCAGCTATCATTACATTACTTTACAATTTTCTTATCAAAACAAATTTTAAGGACTTCCTAACCTGGAGAATCTGTGATTTCCTTATAAATTTTCCCTTTTGTATATTATCACAGATTTATCTGTTTTGCTGAATGTCTCTTTTTCATTATATAAGTGATTTCCTTAAATTAATGTGAACTAGAATTCCATTTTTCCTTAGTTAATATAAATATCTGGGAGGAGTTCTCTCCAAAAGTCCTTTGTTTTGTAACCAACCCAGCTGGCTTTCAGTCAGAGCCCCATTATTTAACAAAGGAAACTCTCTTTCCTTTTGACCCTTCCCCTAGTAAATAAACTATTTACCAGGAGCTTCTTTCACCTGGGGGAAACATATCTGTACCACTCCCTTTAAGGCAAAATGCTTAATCATAAAATATATGTGTATATGTATATATATGGCATATATAACTTTATATTTACCATTCATAAAGTGTCTGGTTTTTATAGTGAACTTTACTTTCTTACATAGTTATATGATACCTGTTTTTTCACTAATTCCAGAGAAAATTTGTTATGGCAAAATCACCTTTTGTACTTATTAGAAGGTAGGTTTAATTCTGCCCTGCTAGCCTTTTAATTAACTTAGCTTACTTTTGAGGGGATTTGAATGTGTTTTAAAGAAGATGTGGGAGATAATACTTCTGGACAATAATATAATTCTTCCTACAAGGCCAAACAAATGATCATTCAATCTTTTCTATGTGCAACTGCTTCATTTCACTTCTTTCTGCATCTCATTCAAACTAATGACTAGGGCTTTGCTTCTCATTGTGGTCTTGGGACAGCATCAACAGCAGCATTGCCTAGGACCTGGCTAAAAAACAGAATCAGAATTCAGAGTTACTGAATCTAAATCTGCTTTTAACAAGATTGCCAGGTTATTTGCATGCATATTAAACTTTGAGAATAAGGAATCTACTGGAAACTTGAAAATGCACATTTTCTGAAAGCCTTTTAATAGGTAGAAGTTATGCTAGCAAATATATATGCCCGAAAATACCACTCCCATTTTCTCTATGAATGGAGAGTCCCCCCTGCCCCAACCCCCTCATATGTGTATGAAAGAGCCTTTGCATCATGAAAAGAATAGCAGAACTACAGCTGGGATGACTTACAGGGAATCCCAACTTCTCAAGAGGAAGTAACATACTATTAAAGAAATATTTGTAAGCAAATCTAAGGAAGCATCATTTACGGGGGAACCCTACAGGCTATGTTGGCCAAGTTGCTTGCAGGGAACTGGCAGTTCTTTCCATTTCTATAAACTGAAGTCTTCTTGGAATGTGAAATCAAGAACTACATTCTGAGCCACAGCCAATATGAATTTTTTTTTTTTTTGGCTATATAAGGATTGGAGCTATATTAAACTCTCCCATTAGCCACACCCAATGGGTATATTAGTCAGTAAGAGTTGTGGCAGCATCAGCCTTTAACTTCATGACAGAATGGTTCTGAGATGCTGATCCAAAGTAGTCCAGACTCATCATGCACTAGGAAGTATTTCATAGTGGGCAGAGTTCTTTTCAGATTTTAAAGCTTGAGGGTATTTTCCTTTCCAACTGTGAATGTTTCTTCAACTCTAAGAATCATAAAATCATAGAAATTTTAAAATAAATTCCTAGTTTGTCTATATATATGCATATATGTATATATATACAATATATATACATATATAAAATGTGTATCTATATAAAATATATAATATATTATATATATATAAAATCCTGGATAGATTAATACTCACCATTCCCAAAGTTCTTCCAGGAAAAATATCTTACAGTTTTTTTTTTTACAATTTCTCCTTGTTTGAATATACTTATGAAAAATATATACTTAATCTAAATAGAAAGTCTTACTATAATTATTAAACTTTTCTTTATCAAGGTGTCCAAATTGTCATTGTGCTTTTAGTGCATAATAAGGATGTTTTTGTTAAAGAGAGTGGATTTTACAAAAGATAAGAATAATAGCAGTTGGAAATGTTTTTTACACTTAAACTGGAGTGAAGGACCAAGAGCACAAATCACTAAAGGAAGGAAAGGGTGTGCCAGGAAAGCAAGGTATAGGTCTGGGGGAGGGCAGGCACAGGGACTTGAAGGGGTCTAGAGAGGAGGGTATGGGAAATTTACATACCATCTTGCTGGGAACTCTCACTGCTGAGAACTTGTAATTGACTATTGGTAGGAGAAAGGAAAAAAGTGGTGCTTCCCACTGCAGGAACTCTTACTCTGACTGAGACTGAATGACGACTGAAAAAGATTTTGGCTGGAAGGGACAACAGGTTATTAGAATAGCCATGCACACATCCTAGAAGGAGCCTGTCACTAAAAGCCTGAATTCTGGTGTCAGATTCTCTTGGCTCACATCCTGACTCCCAGCGTGATCTTGAGAAAATTCCTCAATTGCAGAGCATCAATTTCCTCTTCTGAAAAATGGGGGATGATAACAGAATACATATCACACAGGTTATTGAGTAGATTAAGTGTTTAGCAGGTAAGTAGCCTCACTGAATGCCAATATTACTGTTTGTACACAGTATCAAAATTCTCCCACTGATATAATGCAGTTTCCTCTGTAGTAAAGAAGTAACGTTAATTCTTGACATTAACCTCACTGGAAAATGGTGTTTTTATCTCTGCAAATTTCCAAATGACTCCTTGTTTCACTGTCCCAGTTAGCTGAGACAGCAATTGGCTGGAACTGGTGTGCCATTCAGCTAGGGAAGCAGGTCCTGCTCACTGTCCTTCTCTACCCTTTTGTTACTGGCAGGTGCTCTGTGACAGGCTATTCTAAAGCAGGGAAAGAAAAGAATGTGCCTAAGATCCTGTTGCTCTGAACTCTTCCTGATTCATTTTTATCTAGGAGAAATATTTGCTCCTAGTTACGTGCTGTTTCCCACTCTGAGTCATGTCTCTTCCTTTCTCTCATCACTCCCCACCCCTACCTTTTCCTACAAAGGCAAAATGACTTCTCCAGCCACACAGCCAAGCTGAGTGGCCTAACACATCCAAGTGCAGGCAGATATGTGTCTCTGTCCTATTTTTGGATAATCATTGAAGTGGTGCTTTCTGATTTCTCTGACTGCTGCACAGTCTTCTTTCTTTGCCACAGATACATTGCAACAGGCGACAGTGCAGAGAGACCAGGAGAGAGACAGATCACAAATTGTGGTTTAATTTTCACATTAACATTTGCTTTTCTGCATTGTCTTTAGGATCATTGGCACTACCAGAGCTCCTGCATCCTCTTTGAGAGCCCCTTTCATTCAATAAGACATAAATAACTTTCTTTTATAGGGAAAAAATGTCTTAGCTCCCTCCTTCCCTATTCAATTTCCATTGCCCCTTTCACTAGGGGCTTGGGACAGTGTGCCCAAACACAAGTGTGAATACTGAAGAGTGTATTGCTGAAATTTCCTGTTTTTCTTTTTCTGCACTGAATTTCTCTTTGGTTACATGTCTTGAAATCAGTGTGGTGCCTTTGAGGTGTTCAGTTTAAGGTTCTTTACATTGTTTTAATGTTACCCCACCCAGAGTATTTTTCAGTTAAGCATCAAGAAATAAAGATCCAGGGGAGGAGGGAAAAACCGGGGGAAGGATGGGCACAAGAGATTAAGATGGTTCATGATGTTTGTTAAGGCGGTGGGAAAACCTCAGGGTAGACAATGATGTTAAAAAATATGTATATATATGTACAATCAATTAAAAAATAAATTTATAAAAAAATAAATTTATAAAAAAAACAAAAGAAATAAAGTTCCAGTAATAGTATTTCATATATGGTGGGGAGAAGAAAGACAAAGAGTGAATGCAAAAGTGATTCAGAAATACAATAGGATGCTCTCTTTTTGCTTATTTAGTTATTTGGTGGTGAAATTGAGATGATTAGATTATGAAAGTTCAAATTACTCTTATTTTAAAAAAACATATTTTGAATATATGTCTGCTCCCTCGCTCTTTAATTCCTTCCCTTGCCCTCCTTGAGGGCAACCTAGAGAAACCTTGAGAAAAGGAAATATATGAAATCCTGACATTTCAAAATTACATTATTCATGGTAATTTTCATTGTCACTCTATGATTTTTATTTTATTAATGTATAATCTTGTAATAATTCTTTAAGCTCTATTTTATGCAAACATTCTAAAATGACAAAGTTGCAAGCTAAAGAAACTGAACCATTATTATTTATATAATTTCTTTACTGTGCAATTTCGTTTCTACTAGGATTCAAATGAGAATGTATTGGGACTGTTTTCTAAAATGTAAAACTCTATAGAAAATAATCTTTCAATGTTCTAAGTTTCAGGAGGAAATACACCTTATAATTTCTCCATACATTTTAGCTTTTCCAATTTAATGATTCATGAATGAGAAAATGGAGAGAAGGAAAATTTTTATTAAAATCAGTGAATTTCAAACCCCTCTTGCAAATGAAAATTGTAAAGTGATTTCTACTCTAGTGCTATCATTCTCAGTTTTCATCAAGTATTTATTCCTGTAGTTATTCATTCAGAAAAATATTGAGAATACAAAATACAGACTTGACTGAGTATGCAAAATGTTGGGCACCATTTCAGAATACCAGGAAACTAAGATGAAGTCATGTTTTGGTTTTCAAAGACCAAGCTAGCACTCTAGTAAGGTTAGTTAACATGGTTAGTTTTACTATGTGATAAGTGATCATAGGGGGATATGTAGTGTTTGTATGAAGATACAGGGGAGGCACTGCTTGTGGTGAACTTCTGGGAACAAGAGGGAGTAGATAGATCTTGAGGGGGTGAATATGACTGGCATGGGGCATGAGAGAGCCAGACCTACAGCGCCTCTGCAGTAAGGGCTTCAGAGGAACTGCTGCAGATAACAATGAATTGATGATGACTTTGTATATACTGCTTAAAGAGTTTGGATACTAATCTTAGGGGAGTCACATGTAATTGGTGATTTTAAGCAGGGAACTGGTTGGGAGTCTTCATGTAATCACTTTTTTTTTCTTGGAAGGGAAAGATGGACTGGAAAAGATTGTACGAAACTCCGGGATTGACACCAGTTAGGCAAGACTATTGAGACAATGGCAAATAAGTAGGTAAAAAATGAAGGTAATGGCTTGTGATTATTGTGCCATAGCAGCAATTTCGGTTAAAAACTCATTAATTAAAATTAATCATTTTAAATATAGAGTAACATTTCTGGAGATGTCAAATTAAGGAGGAATTGTTAAAAACCTGGAATCTGTGTTATATAAAATCAAAGCTATATACACTGTGTCAGAATTAACTGATAGGGGAAAAATAAATGTATTAATTTTGGATTTATGGCATATCTGTCCTCTGATAGAAAATTAATGACTTAAAAATTCTTGAACAAAACAGCTAGATTGGTTTGTATATACGTAATCAACTCTTCATCCTACTGTAGTCACAGAAAAGAGTGAGATGGGAAGCTCATGAGAAATTCTTTAGTCCAATCCTTTCATTAAAGATAAGAAAACAGAGACTCTGGAATTAAACCATTTGCATGTTTATTGAGACAGCTCTGAGACTAGAATACAGATGCAATGCTCATTTCATTATATGCCAAGTTTTCCAAGAAAGATATTTAAATAAATTAATGGCATGTGTGTGACTACTGAAAAGAGAAACTTTTTAAGTTCTTTGAAAATATAAAGAGCAGCTTATAAAGTTGAATACCCGATTTATTATGAGAGGTTAGTCATTTTTCCAGATTAACTGACAAGAAAATCCATGCCAGTATCAGCCACTATTCTTCACCTATTCACTTTCCAAAAATAATTTTGAATTCTGGTTTAGCTTCACATGTTGGTATCCAAGTACATGTGATTTATATTGTTTGACTTTCTAATTTAAAACATTGAAAGCAGAAATATCTGTTATTTTGGATTAATAAGAAGAGACTATTGCATGAAAAAGATGAAGTGTAGAGGTTGAACAAACTCTTCCATTCCATTCATCAAAGGACAGAAAAAATTTATAGGGAACCTCTTTAAGTTCTGGGGAAACAAATTACCAATCTTTTTTTTTCAGATATATATTCCTGAGTAGTAATTCATGTATTTTTTATTATGAGTTTTTAGTAAAGTAAAAAGCTGACCAGTTTAATATTTAATAAAAGCAATGGAAACATTTTATGAGTTTTTAGAAGGTTTATTATGAATAGTGAGAAAGTCTCTCTTCATTACCTACGTTTTCCACCCCCCCCAATAGAACATGTTTGCACATGAAACCCAGATCAATGTGGTACAAATTTTTTGGTTAATAACAAAGCTCAATAAAAAGTCATTTTGAAAGTAGTCATGCTATTGAGAAATGGGTAAAGTATATGTATCATTTACTAAAAGTTAATGGGTTTATAATATGATTATATATATTTTGCCTTTAAACCTTGCCAATAACTATTTGAAAAACTAGAAGTTTATGATTTACTTAGATGACATCTTATTAAGCAATATTTTGGTCCATCAATAAATCAAAAAAATTTTATAAAACATTCTAAATATAAAATATAGTTATAAAGTCATGAGACTGGTAGACCTTTTAAACTAGCATAGAGAAATCTTTACAATTAAGTATACTTTAAAATAATAGTCATGAGAGTTTTTTCTAGGGATGCTATCATGGCCTAAATCAGTTCTGAAAAGTCCCTTTTGCAGTTACCATCACTGAACATACTTCTAAATGTAAGCATTTGTTTACTTTGGTCCCCAATAATAATCCAGTTCAATCACCCTTTATATTCGCCAGTTGTGTCAATTCAAAATCATAAAATTAACCTTTATTGAATGAGAATTTCTCTTCCTTGAAGGCATTCAAAGAATGTTAATTTGGTCTGTGCTAGTAATTCTGAAATTTGAACATCTACACAATTTTACAAACTATGTAAACTATAGTTACCACTGATAGAGACTTCTTTTATACATGCCTCTCATTTTGGAATAATTTTTTTTTTTTAAACAACCGTGACTTATAACACTAAAATAAAACTGACCTTCGAAAACAATAAGAATAATTTTATATAAAATAACAAACCTTATGTTAGAAAATGTTTTGTACATTTGTTGCTATTTATTTTTATTTATGTATTTTGCTCAGTAGCATAGACCCCAGGAAGTTGATAGCGCCTAAAAGTCTCTCCTTATGAATCACCATAGTTGGAATTGTACTAAAGTATAAGAAGTAGCCTTATTATAAAATGTTATTAAATAGCACCAGGTAGAGTAAAACATGAATAGGAATGCAAAATGAAGGTGTAATTTCTAAGGATAAGAAAGAAAGCATTTCCCAGTCAAAATAACAGAATTGTATTATTTTAAGGCCAGAGCTATCTTATCTTAAATGTAAGATCAAAAACATTTCAGGATTTTGCCTGGAAAAGTCAGGAAATAAATCTTGTATATCTTTCTTACATTCTATTTCCAAAGAGGATATATATGCTTAATAAATCAAGACAGTGCAATCATATCCATATCAATGAAATTCCTTGAGGGAAGTGCATTTAACCATTTGATATATTAGTTCAACAAGTTAACAAATATAATAAAAGTGCTTTAAAGCAACTGATTAGAGTAACATTTACATTAAGTACAAAATATACAGTTAACTGAAACATCTTGTTAAATAGACCTGTAGGTTAACAATGCCTTATTTATTTATTTTTAAAATTCATTTTATTGATTTGTCACAACTGTGCATTAATTGATCCTTCCTCCTCCCTCCATATCCCCCCTCTGTATCCCCCCTTCAGTCACTCCTTCTCCCATCTTTCTGCAAATTGTTGGTTGGTTAAGTTGATGTTCAGTTGTTGATTGTTTGG